>RXPK01005195.1:0-33375 GCA_004143645.1 Protaetia brevitarsis | reverse complement strand
GAGAACAAATTAGAAAGAAGAAGCTGAAATGGAAACGTTGTTTATCGGAGAGAACAAACTAAAGCTACAATGAGTACAAAGAATAGAGAAGAGTAATGAAGGAACTGGTTTTAGACGCAAATATAAAAAAAAATCATGGGAAGATTTTGGAAAGAAAATAGAAGATGATTATCACACAAATCAGAAGTTGTTCTACAAAACGTTAAAAACACTTGAGAACGGGAAATCGACAACAAAAAGTAAGGCAAATAGGAAGGTAGCCGGAAGCCTGACATCTGATGGTCAAGTAAGTAATTGTGAGGGTCGAAGGGTGCAAGAAATACAATTTGAAGTGCTAGATGAAATGCAGCCGGAAGAGCAAGGATGGCAGATAATACTACAGAAGTATGAAATGCGATAAAAATGTTAAAGAAAGGAAAGGCAACTAGTCGTGACGGAATTACAAGTGAGATGCTAAAATATATGGGAAACAAAGGCGAGAAGATACTACGGACATCTGCAACAATGTATGGAAGGAGGGAAAAACATCAAGGGACTGGGAGGTAGGGATTTTGGTTCCAATATTCAAAAGAGGTGACGCGACGAATTGCAATAACTATAGAGACATAACGTTATTAAGCACACCATTCAAACTCTATGAAAGAGTACTCGAACAACGGTTAAAGAAGGAGATAGAACCATCCCAAAGTGGATTCAGAAAAGGAAGGAGCATACAGGACCATGTCTTCACTATCCAACAACTAATTGAAAATCACAGTCGGCGGGAAGGCACTGTATGATTTGTGGATTTGAAAGGATATATAATCCTAAAAGATAGTTGAAACGAGTTTGAGACAAAAGAAGGTAAATAAAAAATTGAGGGAAGTAGTCATGAGCATATACTTGAATAAAAAGTAGTAAATTAGTTAAAGGAGATTTATACTGCCGATTAAATAATGAAATAAGCGAAATACGTGAAGATTAGGAAGCAATAAGAGAAGAGATCTTTCTTAAAGAGAAAATGAAAAAAAATATTGTTAGTTATCTAAAAAAACGCGCAATACAGTTTGAATGTTGCGATATGGGTAATACGCATTTCATTTCATACGGATAGAAGCAAACTCAAGAAATATGTAACGCTATTATGAAATTCAATAGAAAACTTTCAACTTATTCGCTTAATAATATTAAAGAAATTAGAACCGTGTTACGTTGTAATGTTTTTGTTGTTGCTCGATTAAATTTTGGACTACCCATTATGGTTTGGAAATGTCGCAAAATAATAACCGCAAATATGAATTTACATTTCATATGCGGCATGCCAATCGAAATTATATGTTCAAGAAATTTTGGCTTAAGGAACTAAGTTTTAATATGCTAGTTTGTCCTAATTAATATTTTAAAATAATTAAATTAGAATGCAGCAGTCAATTACTGCATGTGTGGATGGTATGTAGAAGCGATACAATAAATTAAATTGCCACTTAAAAGATATTTTGATATTTTTTGCTTAACATACAAATAGATATACATATTCAATCATAGATTTAGTTCTAACCTGTCGTTCAATATTTTCTATCCTGGCGTTATTTCTTTATACTTGCTGATTTTGTTTTGTTGATATCCTCTATCTTCCTTTCATAGCTATTTACTTCTCATGCTTTTTCTTCCTCCAATGGTCCTTTCAAATATCTTCCTCGGGGTACTGATTGCCTTGCATTTTCTTGTAAGGGCACCATCTGAACCTTTGTCGCCTTAGACTTTTCGTAGTATTCCTCTTTCCCAAACTATCAGCATGGCTTGTTATCCTAGTCCACTCATCATAGCAACAACCCACTGCCTATTATTATTTATAATTCCTTATTTTTATTTTTTACAAAATCTCAAATAACTGGTACTCATCCTTCGTCCATTTTATATACCTTGTCTTTTCCTATTTATTTTTTTTTAAATCCATTTCCAGTGCATACTTTTCCAATGCTAAAACTGGTTCCTGTAGTTTTTTCTTTGTCCTATTTGCTACTACTAGATCATCAGCAAAGGCTAAGCATGAGTGTTTTTTTGTCATATAGAAGCCCATATCTACTTAGTTTTGTTTTCGGACAACATATTAAAGCGCACAGCTAAACAAAACCGAGGATAGAAGGTCTCTTGTCTTAATCCTTTGACTTTGAAGTGTCTGCTATTATTGATGCCTACTTACTCTGTACATTTCTTTGAATTTATTTAATTTCTTTCCTAATTCGCTTAAAGTTTTATACAATTCTTTTTTTTTCGCACTTTGTCCTAGAATTACTTAAAATCAATAAATAGCAGATATTCAACCTGTTTGTTTTCGTAGCGAAAATAACCGACAAGGCGAATAAAGCTCGGATGGTGTGCAGAAACCTTGTAGAAAAAAGACTGGGGATGCAACGCAAAAATACTGCTTGGATGAATGCAGCGATGCTGAGACCAATCACCACTTATGGGCAGTGACTTGGAGCAAAAGAACTAATTTGGCCATCGCTAGAATTAATCTATCTAAAATGCAAAGATTAGCATGCGTTTGTGTAATTGGAGCTGTGAGAACTAGTCTAACAGCGGCCATCGAGAGAGTATTGGATCTTAGCCCTTTCACATTCTGGTGGAGGGCTCGACAAAAAGAACTATACTCAGAATAATCAAGGAAGGAAGGATTAGGCATAGGGTCCAATCTCCAGGTGGTAATGTGAGACATGTGCCGGGATCAAAAGAGTCAAAAGGCTTGTTGAAATAATTTACCACAAAGCTTAGCAGCAAGAGCAAGTGGGATTAAAACACTGTCTTGAAATTGAATAGAAATGCCATCAAGTGATACATACACGGATGGCTCCAAAATGGCAGAGGGGAATAGAATAGATATATGTAGGCCTAGAGCCAAGTATTTTGAAAGCTTGAAGAAATACCCAAGATCTAGAGAAACTGTAGATTTTGTAGGCAACAGGATAAAATGCCCATTCACCTCCTCTTAAATTTCGCAGCAGTCGAATCGAAGTGGGAGAATAACTTAACATGAACCTTTTCACATCATGTACCTTTCTTAAAGGAATAAGCTTGAACGGCTAGCTCTAAAAGAGCAAGAATAAAAGACACATACATATATTCGTAACTTTCCAACTGTAGTTCTCCGAAACTGAATATCTGATCTATCACTTATCTGCCCTTCCTAAACCTTCATTGGTGAACACCTATTTCTTTTTTTTTATTTTTGCGAATAAGCTGTACTTGTGAATTATGGATAAGACTTTATAGGCCTCATTTAAAAGTACTATCTTGCGATAATTTGCTAAATTTGCTTTATCTACCTTTCTGTGAATCGAGACTAGTATCTCTTCAACCTAGTTTCTAAGCTAATGATTGCATAAGGAGGAAAATTAATATAATGACTGATAATCAAGGCAGTCTTGAACCCCGTCACTAGGTCAAAACTAGTTAAAGACTGCAAACAATCCCTCAATACACTGGCACGAGACTACACGGTGTCTCTGATTTGGGTGCCGGGAGATGAGGATATAAAGGGCAATGTAATACCCGACGAACTAGCTAAGGAGGACTCTAAAAGACACTTCATGGGTCAAGAGCCCGTATGTAGAATTACTAAGGATTCCGCAAGAAGGGAGATTTGGACCTGGTTAGATAAAGAAAGTACAAAGAAATGGAAGTCGACTGAAGGTCAACTCCATACCAAAGCGCTAATAAGAGATGAGGATGCTAGATCCTCTGATAACCTACTCAGGCGCAGCAATAAAGAAGCTAAAACCATTACTGGGCTGGTAACTGGACCCTGTCCCCTGAAAAAACATTATTACAGCACAGGCCTAGTAAGCGAACCGTGGTGCAGAAGATGCGAACTACAGGAGGAAACGAGTCTACATGTAATCTACACATGTGAGTAGTTGAAGGTACTCAGGCAGAAATATTTTGGGAGAGATCTATTGGAGCTCTCGAAGGTTCTCAAGTTTCCACTGGGCAAGATACTGGGCTTTATAGAGAACACCAAGCTGCTCGAGTGGAAATAAGAGAGAGATTAATAGGCACGGTTCAATGAGCACCTAGCGCAAGTGCCCGGACTTTAGGTACCCACCCTAACTTAATAATGAATGAATGAATGAATCTATTTTCCAAATTTTGAGTGTTATATGATACAGTGACTTTATTAAAATAATTATCTCCATACTTTCTAGCATTTCCTGATGTTATCTGGTCACTTCTTGGGCTTTTGTTAATTTTTAAATGACTCATTGTTCCTTCGATTTCTGCTAGGTTTGACAGTTCTTCCCTCCTTTGTCTTTCTGCCATCTCTTAGACTTCTTCGGTCACGCCTTCCATGTTACTCTTTAGGAGTTTACTTCCACAATCTTATCATCATTTCCTATTAATTGTTTTCTTCTATTATAAAGAATAAAATATATTATCTTTGGTTTGTAGCCTTTTCTTTTTGTTTTAATCCCTCGTATAGGCTTTATATTTCCTTATTTTTGTAATTCTATTTTATTTCGAGTAGACCTTTTTCATTGTATCGCCTTTTCATATTATCTCATTAGGTTTTATATTTTTTCCTTTGTTCTAAATATTCCCTTTTTTCTTCCGTTGACTCCGTTTTCAACATTTCGAACCTCGAAGCATTTCTTTAATTTAATCCTCTACACAATACAAACAAATAAACATGCCATTTCATAAAATACATGTTATGTACATATCTAACTGTATCCGCGTTTGACTTAACGTAAAATACAGTTATTTGTATTATTTGTTTCAGCAACGATTGGCCCCATTTTGCGCAATTACTGAAATGATACGATCTTACATTCGACGAAGCATATTAAAATGCGAACAATAAATAGTGGCAATTTAGTTGAAAGCCGATTTTAAGCGTGCTTCTGTATTTACGTACAGTTTTTAAGTAAGTTTTTCGATTTCTCTTTTTACATATACAAGTAGGTGTTTCTTTAACATTCGACAAATAATATTTAACGCATGAACAGTGAGTGCGGCAATTCGAGCAAGAAATTAGCAAAAAATTGGAAGGATTGGAAGCTGGTCTGGTTAACATAAATAAAGAATGGGAAAAAGTAAAAACGACTATGCAGAAGACAGCGAAAGAAACTTCTGGGTTTCAAAAAGTGAAGAATAAAAAAAAATGATTCGAGGAATAATGTCAAAATACAATTCAACAAAAGAATTGAGCAAGACTTTGAATGGATGCATTCGCCAAATGAAGAAGATTTAAGGACATAATAACAATAATATAGCTTTATCTTCAAGTAAAAAAGAAAAACACCAAGGAAGAGAGAAATACAAATCTCATAAAAATATATTTAACCATATCTCATTAAAACCATAAAAATTAACTAAGAATTAACGAAATATAATATAATGATTTCATGCTTGATATTTCTAATGTTATTAGGCAAAGTATTAAACAATTTGCAATCAAGGTTTTGGATATTTTCTTGATATAATTACTAATTGTAAGTACTATAAGTAGGAAGGATACTTAGACGGACCACCATATATTAATTCGAATTAAAAGAAAATGATTCTCATAGAAGGATGCAATTTTGTCAGGAAACCGTGGATAAGATTGGTCGTAATGGAATTAAAGATGTTAATAGTCAACGTTTTATTATAATATCTCAAGCCGCATACCCACCAAGCCGTATATCATTGTAATTTTTGAAAAAGTGAAGAGATACAGGGTAATCCATTCAAAAAGAAGTACCAATGATGTCATATCACGAAACATATGATAGTTGTTGGGAATCAAAGTATGTTACTGACTAGAATAGACACTACAAAATCTTTTTTTAAGGTTATTTTTTTAACAGAACCCATAATTTAGCCAAATATCAGGTGTTCCCACACATTTTCCTGACCCTGTATAACGATGTCTTGATTTATTTCAAACCTTTTATCAAAATATTACAAAAGACATTATTTTTTCGTTTTTGTTGTATATTTTCTTTTATTTATTTATTTATTTACAAACCTTTTATAATCTAAACATATGGAAGAAACCTACATAAATTGGTGTATAATTAACCCTTTCTGGTCCCAAAACGCAAGCTGTTTATTTAATGTATTAATAGGTGGAAAAAATCACCGGGACAAAGACAGGCAAAAGAGTTCCTAAAGGAGCAGAGGCCTGAATTCACGAGAGATCTACTGAATAAAGACAGGAAGACTGTCAAAATGATTGTAGGTCTGCTGAGTGGTCACTGTAGACTGAATAGGCATATGTACAACATAGGCCTGGCAGATGATGCAACCTGCAGATACTGCCAAGAGGAAGAAACACCAGTTCATGTGCTGTGCCAATGTGAAGGCCTGGCGAGGACAAGGTTTCTACTATTGGGGGAAAAGAATCCCTCAGCTAGTAGCTACATAAAGAAACCGCTCTCAAAGATGATAGGCCTAATTAAGAAGGCAAAATTAGACAGCGTCCTTTAGGAAAAAGGGGATCACAATAGATCTGAAAAGATCGCGGTGAAACAGGTCCATAGGCCACCCTAATCTTAATCTAATCTATTGTATTTTAATAAAAATAACAATCATATAAAGCTGTTTTGGTAGAACATTCCTTTTCCTGAATGATTGTAGGTACTGCAAATGACAAAAGACAATTTCGCAAGCCATTTGTAAATATGTGACGTCGGAAATGAACATTGCGAATTGTATAATTTTGCAGATTTTGCTAGCTCTAGATTGTTACTTAAATAATAAAATATCGAAATAGTACACAAATATGTTAAACTGACTAAAAGAAAACCACACGAAATGGTATTTTTGGAATAATTTATACATTTGTATTCGCAAATGAGAAGCATTGACAACAGAGATAATACATACCAAGGAGATAGAAAACTTAATGATATACATTTGCGACGGTGCGGTGGTGGGGAATAATGCTTGAAGTACAGATATCAACTCTTAGGGGGCGCTAATCGTCATTGGCGCGTAATTTGAATACCTTTCTGATGTTTATTGGTTTCTTTTATAGTGTTTTTGAAATTTAAAGGTGTTTTAAACGCAAACATCAACTGGAAACATATAATACGTTAGTGTTTATAACAATAAGCATCTTTAATGTAGAAATAAAAGTGTTTTAAACATTAAAAAAGGTGAGACTTATGGAAAGGCTGCCTTTGAGAATAAAACTGGTAAAATAGGAGTAAATTTATTCATGCTTAGATATTACTTGCAATATTTAGGATTAAATATTATTCAGTTAAAATATGTAACATAATTTGCAATTTATACTTATCACAAACTAGGTGTATAAATAAAGTTATCTAAAACGAAATCGAAATTTCTAATTGCTGATGGTAGCTGGTACTATATGAAAGGTGCACGGGAATAACGATCAAAGTTCATTTTTTTGTGAAAATGAGATAAGGGTGCCATTTTGTAGTCCGTAGAAATCAAAGTTGCTATAATGTAGTTTTGTTTTGAACCTTTAAGTCGCAAACTTTAAAATTCATTTATCTCTTAACGTATGAATACGAACTTTGATCGTTATTCCCGTGCACCCTTCATATGGTTGTGGTACGCAAAATTGGTTCTATGTATCCGAAAGTCTTCTATTTAAGTTGATAGAAGTTTACTTTAATATAGTAACATACATATATACTGCACATTATTCCTTAAGGAACATATTATACTGCCCTAATGTATCAATAAAGGATAAGCCACTTCATACAATTAATAATTAAAACATGTACTTCGTTACAAATGTTGGCATTTCATTCTCTTTCACTTGGAGTGAAATTGTAATAAATAACGACAAAAATGAATACATTAAAAATTTCAAACAAAAAGCAAATTGCGAGCGTTTCTTATCTCACGCTATTCACAACTTATACGTTTACGAAGGAAAATGAAGCTAAAAAGATATGGGATTCCCATATCCGTAAAGCAAATTCTAAATCACATTATGTATTCAAATCATTGCTTGACACCTGATTATCTTAACCTACATTAACTATATGCAACAGTTTAAACACAATTTCAATTATCTAATTATGTAAGCAACCTTTTTTCCACTTATTTCACAAGCTCCATCTGAGAGATGACATTTATATTTTTATCCCTAAGGAGGGGAAGTGTCGTGGTTTTTCATATAATATAAGTTAGACAGGGGCGATTGACAAGTCTGTCAACTGATCATACGGGAACCAAAATGATGGCGCCCAGAAAACGGTAATGGCTGCGAGTGACGCTACTGATACTATCTATACTTTGCTTTAAGTGACTCCAGAGATTGCAATTTCGACAGGAAAATGTCACTCTTAGCAACGCTACGTATGTCAATTTAAAGGCTCTGCTCCGATAAGCCATTGAAAAGTGCCCCTAAAGCTGTCGGGCTAAAATTAAAGCAAATAAGTACTACTGTCACACATATTGTAAATACCAAAAATTAGCTCAATCGATGCCACCCATTCGAGATATTAGCATAAGGGTGGAAAAATTCAATATTTTTTTTCTTAGCTATCACGTTAAAAAAATATGTACGTAAACACTGATTATGGGCATTCTATAAGAAAATTAAGAACTAATTCCCTCTACTCAGTTTAAAGTTATTATTATTTTCCCCTTTCTAGGGGTGATTTTTTTTTGAATTTGGTTCAAGGTGTGAACTTGGCTTTTTGTTATGTTAGACCGCATGCATTTAGGTTTATTACATTTTTTTTTTCAGTTTTTTCTCTGTGTGGTAGAACATGTACATAAAACATAAAATCTCTTTGAATGATTTTAATAAGAGCAATTTGTTATTGGTTATTTTAGGGTTAAAATAATTATTCATCAATTAATTTCAGGATTATTTGTATAAATGTTTCAGCCCTATTTGTTATAACAGCACCGAAATATACAGAAGCATATTGTAACGATAAAATAATATTTAATTCCGTACACGCAGTTCAAAGTTGTTATTATTTCCCTTTTTGAGGGGTGATTTTTTTGAGTTGCGTTTAAAGTGCCAATTTGACTTTATTTATATGTACATGAGTGTATAATTATATTTGGGTTTATTATATATTTCGTCAAGTTCTTTCAGTGAAGTAATACAAATAAGAAATAAAACCTCTTTGATCTTAGCAGCAGCATTGTGTTATTGATTCTTTTAAGGATAAAATTCAAATTATTTATCGATCGGATTCAAATGTTCTGAGACGTGCATAATTTGTTTTAATATGACAATTATTGTATTGTGCGATTTTGGAGACTGTTGTTTAATATAATTTCTTTACGTAGAATAAACAGCAGTGCTGTAGAAAGTAAGTTAAAATATGTTCTCACATAAGTGTATTATCAGGGTGTTTGCTAATACAAAAGATCTGGAAAGAAAAAAACCTAAACAAATAAATAAACGATGAAGATGATAGAAATACTTATTTGGAGCTATTCATTCTTCCCAGAAGAATCAGTGAAGGTTGCAAAACAAGAGCATATTTCTCAGTTGATATGACATCACTTGTAAAGAATTTATTAGTGAAAAAGTATATAGTAAACCCAAATTCAGGCATTACTATACAGCAAAAAGTCAAGTTGGAACCTTAAATTCAAAAAACCTCCCTCAAAGAACTTGAACTTCGTGACGGAGCTAAATATTATTCTTAATTGATTATAATAATATGTTTAATAATAATATGTAAAATAATTATTATTAAATTCTTACAGAATTATTTGTGATTTTCCTTTTTTATTTGCATGTTCTACCACACAGAAAGAACTTAAAAAATATATAATGAACCCAAATACATACATTACTATATAACAAAAAATCAGATTGATACATTAAACTCAACTCAAAAAAAAACCGCCTTTCAAAAAGAAAAAATAACAATAACTTTCAACTGCGTGTACGGAAATAAATATTATTTTGTTGTTATAATTTTCTTTCTTATATTTCGATACTTTTATAACTACTAGGGCTGAAACATACATACAGATAATCTTGAAATTGATGGATGAACAATTGTTTTAACCCTAAAATAAACAATAACAAATTGTTCTTACTAAGATCATTCAAAGAGATATTACTTTTTATTTACATGTTCTACCATACAGAAAAACTGAAAAAAAAATATATAATAAACGGAAATGCATACGGTCCAATATAACAAAAAGCCAAGTTGGCACTTTGAACCAAACTAAAAAAAAACCACTCCTAAAGAGGGGAAAATAATAATAACTATGAACTGAGTGAACGGAATTAGTCCTTAATTTTTTTGTAGAATGCCCATAACTAGTGTTTACGTACATAATTTTTTGAACGTGATAGATTAAGTAATTCCTGAGAAAAAAATATTGAATTTTTCCACCCTTATGCTAATATCTCGAATGGGGTGACATCGATTAAGCTAATTTTTTGTATTTACAGTATGTCTGACAGTAGTACTCATTTGCTTTAATTTCAGCCCGATAGCTTTAGGGGCACTTTTCAATGGCTTATCGGAGCAGAGCCCTTTCTTATCTGTTAGTTAGTACCACACTACAAGATTGGTTGCATACTTAAAATAAGTCACGTGGGTTGAAACCTTTTCTAAAAGCATGTAGTACATCAACGTACCGAACACATTTCATTCAAACGGTGACGTAACTGTCACAATGACAGTTCCATCAAAACTCACCCTTATATACATAATTTTACACGCGAATTTTATTTTTACCCAATGCAAATATCCCGGACTGAACCCCGCCCTGGAGGAGCAACTGAACAACGAAGCCAGGAGAGCGGAATGCTGCGCGAAAAAGATGCGCTGCTGCAAGAGACATCCCCCACCGCCGAATATCGAGATCAGAGCCGTGATGACGCGATGCATCGACTCGCCAAATACCTGTTACCGTAACAGGAACCTGAAGAAGCCGCTGAACTACGGCAACCTCCACAACTTGCAACGGTTCCAGGGTTTCGATGAGGACGAACCGCTGGTACAGTCCGAAGTGACGAAATGCGCGAAGAAGGTGATCTTGACGTTGAAGATACGCAACGACGGCGACACGAACATGCAGAACCAATTCATCGTCGTGGATCACGTCTTCGACCCATAACGGATCAGATAGTGAGGTTGCTGAATCCGTACGTGATCAAGATGAAGCAGGAACAGATCACGCAGGATTACGCGATGAAGTTCATCGATTTCGTCAATTCTCAAGCCAGGGAGCAAGTTTATAATAAGCACGATGGTAATTACACGGGATGTTGCACCAGCGAGACGAAAGCTACTTGCGGAGTCGTGAAGTTCCACGGGAAAGCCGTTCCTTACAGTACCGGGTTCTGCTGCTCGTGCGATGCGCAAAAGAATGCTGAAAGACAACCACCCACCGACGAGAAAACGATTGGATACAGCGATCCCGCCTATTTGTTGGATGCTGTCCCGTGCCCGCGTTCCCATATAGGCGTCTCCGTGGAACAGTTGAGGAAGGCCGACGAGAAGGCGAGGGAAAAGCTCCTGAAGGCCATTCGCAAGCATCAGCACGAGGCGCAGAAGGCGGCTGAAGCGTTAGCGAAGGCTGATCAAAAGAGGGATAAGGATAGTGATAATATATACTACATAGGTCTCCAGAAGAATCTCAAAGGAGGAAAGAAGATTACCAAACGCAATAAGAACTACCAGGACCAGTTGGAGTCCAAGGAAACTGACATTATCTCTCCAGATCTCGATCAGGAGTATGATAGAATTGCCTCGATGGATGCCGATGATATTCGGAAACAATTGGAAGAGTATAAAGATGATATAAACACCAGATTAATAAACAGCAAATATTCTTCAGAAGGGAAAACCCGAAAAAGATTACGTCAGAGCTCAAAAATCAAAGGCTTTCCGGCATAAAGATGGTAGGAATACCAAATCAATGAGCGGTAAACACACCTCAGGAGAAGATTACGCCAGAGATCAAACATCAAAGCTTTTCCAGCTTAAAGATGATATGAATACCAGATCAATGAACGGTAAACACACCTCAGAAGGAGATTATGCCAGAGATCCAAAGCTTTTCATGCATAAGGAAGATATGAATACCAAGTCAACGAATGGTCAACACACATCGGAAGACGAAACCCAAAAGGATTACGTTAGAGAGCAAACGTCAAAGCCTTCCATGCATGAAATATTAAACGCGGACAAGTCAAGTAAGCTATTCAGCATTAAGAATAGCATTAAGAACATCGCGGATAAAGCTTTCAAGGAGGCGTTCCGAAGCATCACTTCGGAAAAGTCCACCTTAGACGCCGGATTATCGCCAGAAGAATTCGACTTCGATTCATCGGCGAACGTACAGGCGAAACGCCAAGTCCAATCCAGCGGCGTGCAGCGTAGGGGTGGTCAAAATTGCGCTGATAGGTATACCCTCCTAATCAAGATCCGGAATCCTATCACGAAAGCGCACACTGCCTAAAATTCTCTCCGGTTTGGTACGGCTTGTATAAACTAGGAAAACCCGTGGTGGAACAGCGCACATTCCTTCAGGTTTACCAGAAGTATGAAACCCCATGCGGAAAATCGCGATGGAAAGACTTGACGAGAGGGAAGAAGGTGAAATTGGGAACCTTCTGGCCCCAATACAAGGATGAACTGCCGACGATTTCCATGACGTTCACCAGCGTATACGACGATGAAGACTTTTGCCTGGATTACAAGAAATTACGATTGTTGGTGCCGGAAGGTCTTAAGCTCACGGATTTGGTGAAATACCCAGAAGCTAGAGCTGGCCCTCCAGAATTCCTACTAGTACCCAAAGATAAGGTAACGATTACTGGAGATCAATGCGACGTTGCTGGGGTCGGGTTTGAGGCTTTCTACAAACAGCCCAATAGATGTTCGATGCCACGTGGCAGCTGCTTGCACCATCAACCTTTTCACCTGTGGCACCACGATAAGCGATTAGAACGTTTAGACAAGCGTGGATGTTATTTCTTGAAATTCTACGGCGTTCTCTCGGATAATCCGATAAGAAGAAACACCAGCGACTCCGGCGGAGAAAGGCTACTATCTTTGAATTACTACGGCCGCTATATCAGTTTGATTGATATGGAGATCAACGCAGATTTTAACGCTGTGTTGAGGACATCCTCTTCAGCTGTGATCACTGAAGTGTACATCGATAGCACCTGCCCGTCCAAAACTGCTTTCACCATCAAAGTGAGCAATAACGGATTACTGTCTGCCAAATTTATGGTGAGGGTCTGCGATTGCCCTTTGGACGTTGAAGACAAATTTAGCGACGTAATATCCGATTTGATCGTGGTACCACCGCAGAATCAGCACATCTTCTATTTAGCTTTACACGTACCATTGAAGTTAGACGTGTTCTATTGCTCTGCTGAGGTCTTGAACGCCGATAAGGAACTGGTCGCTTTGAGGAGGATAAAAATACAGAAGCTGGATCGGTGCGTCTGTACGTGGCATTGCTTGTGCGCGTGCATCGGGTCTTCAACGGGATTGAAGTGCATCCCAATGAAGATAGATCATTACCACGCCGCTGGATTCAAAGGAGGATTGCCGATAATCTCACGAGTCGATCATTTCACTTTAAGCAGCGACATCTTAAATCTTATATTTTTCGTGGTATTATTTGTAATATTCTTATTATTCGTTTTGGGACTTACTAAAGCCTTATTGGGCCTGTGTTTCGTGCGCATCGGAATGTGGGGATTAAACGTGTTGCTGGATCTCCCGAAACCCATGAATAGATACTACGACAAAGACATCATGGACAGGCCGGTCCGTTACGACGCTTCCGGTTGGCCAGTGCATCCCGACACTGGTGAGAAGACCAGGAATATTCCAGCATCGACGGAATTTTGCATAAACGTCATGTTTTTCTTCACGTATCCCACGGTGATATTCATACTGCTACTCAAGAGGATATGCCATCCCTTCCACAGATACCCTAGAAGGAAGCTGAGCCCTAACGAAGAGCTGAAACGTTGGAAGTGTAATCTGAAGAGTTGTCTGCATCGCAAAGAGCCTGACCAAGGAAAATCGAATAAGAAAACCCCGAAGAAAGCGAAGGACAATGCAGACGCCCACGAAACGAAGACGGAAGCATCGAATGCGGATGAAAGTAAGGGGGCCAGTAAGAAATCGACCAAAGTTTCCATAAACGAAGGGCATAAGAATCAAAACGCTCCGCCGTCTGAAAAGGCGAAATCAGCTGGCGGTGATACTACTGATAATCCTTATTATTATACAAGTACTGATGAGAACACTTCGGAATCTACTAGTGCAGCGCCATCTGTTAAGGGATCTGGGAAGACTAGCGTTAGTAGAAGTTAAAGTACGGTAAAAAACTTCGAAATATATAAGGTTTTAATTATTATTTGTTCCGTTGTTGCCATAAATTATGTCTATATTTATATATTTATGTATAAAATATATTATTTAAATATTGTTCATTCGGCTGTTTTAATGAATAACGGCGGCTATTTTTTTTTAGTAAAAAAGTTAATTTATATTATTTTTGCCGTTTGTTATTATAATCGCGTTTACAATCATCAGCTTTTTAATGCACCTTATTTTGTGTGCTTTTTGTTATATTTTTAAGTTTCGTGTTTTAAAGTTTCTCTTAAAGTGTATTTGGGAGGATTGCAGTCGTTCTTTGTAGTTTAAGGATAATACTGAATGAAAGGTAACAAGTGTTGGGTAGCATGACGTGAAAAGGTTAAGATCAAGGGAAAAAATGTCGACAGAATATGCCACCAAGCGGAGTTCATGGTCTATTGTGACATATAAGTATTTTTACTTTGATGTTTCATTACGTCATGGTAAGCCGTTCTTGGAATCACAATCATACGCAGTCTGGTTGTCGTTTATACAAACTAACTAGCGGGACTAATAGTCTATGAACTATCCGAGCTAGTTCAATGACTGCACTGCCAGCTTTATGCTACATTCGCTTGCGGGTGAGAGTTTGGCACGTGGTTTCTAGGAAGCGCACAAACTGAACTCTTTTTCACTTAGTAGAAGCTTTAAATGGGATTAGCGATGAAAGTGGGTTTACACACTCGGAGGAGTGCTGATGACGCCTGGTAGGTAGAAACTCAAGTCCGTTCCTAGTGTTATTCCCCATTCATTCCTTTGCTAGGGTGATTCCTACAGTAGACGATGAGCCGTGCCTGGTGGCATATTCTATGATGAACAGAATAAATAAATTGTTTTTTTGCGCCTACGTCCAGAAACACTCATTTTACAGTACTTCAAAGCGGCAGCAAAACTACGGTTTTCCTGCCTAGGCATTAATATCACTAAAGATTGGCCACACTAGATTCCACATGACAGACGTGTAATAAGTTGTCATTAAGCTGCTGTTCAACCATGATAAGATGAACTAGTGTCTTCATTGCACTTATTTTTGATAAATAGATATTAAACAAGAAAGAAAATTAGAGAAAAAGATTTATTATCGGAAACGTTAAAATACTAAGGTGAATAACATGTGTGCCAACTTGTACTGTTAACACCCTAGTGTCAAAATTCTTTTCTATTTTCAATTCAAAATTAAGATTTGTCGGCCCAAAAAAACATTGTGTATCACACGGCCAGAAACTCTTTTGCGAGTATTCGTACTCATAGTCGCAAAAACTAGTTTCTGGCCTAGTGGTACAAATAACATGCCGATAATTCAGGTTTTATGAAACTCTATAGGCTAATAAGACATTATGGTATAAGAACAACGCATTTTTTTAGCTACTTACCTATTCTTTCGATTTTGGAGTATAGTTGCTTCCAAAGATTAACACGTTTTTATATATTTTTTTTTGTAAATATCTATTGTTGGCGACCTTAAAATGCTTTGGAGACTGGAAGAGCTTTTTTATTGTAAATTTTTATTCGGCATTAACCATAGTGAAGATGATTCGAAAAAAAAAATCTGTTTGGCGATCAATGACAAACATTTGCGCGTTCTCGTAGTACTTAAGTGTAAAAACAGTTGTCCCCAATAATCAAATTTACCTTTCCCGCAATAATTTTTAGTAATTTCCACATCTACATATCTAAATAACTATAATGTATTATAAAATCATAGATAGCTTCATGTTTTAAAGTTGAAGTTACTAAAAATAATTGCGGAAAATTTAAATGCCGTTATTTGGGAAGGTACTTGTCATGATATTTTATGAATTTTAGAATATCATCTTGAAACATATCTGTCGCTTGGATATGAAACCACTTTGTAGCAAAGCTTTGCTGCATTACTAATTGTAAGTACATCACTATTATATTTGATTCATGTTTCATAGGATTTGTAATGTCAAGTTATGTAACAGTGTCTTATGGTCACAGGGTTACGGTACTAAAATCTTACTGGAAATAACTTGAGATAACGATAATCCAAAATAGTACTCACATTCTATTAGCCCCTTATGCGATGAACTCAAAGAAGCACCCCTCTAGGAATGCATCTGATGCCATGGTTCAAAAATTCAATCTAGATAGAAAATATCAGATATAATACCAGATAAGAAGGACCGGAAGACAGGTATTACTCGAGTATCTGAGCGGACTCAAATTGGTATACAGGCGGCTTTAAAACAGACTACAGCGTCGAAGCTGGAATATACGAAAAGACGTCTAAAAATGTCCTTACTGTAAGTTTCAGCAGACACAACGGTGTCCCAAGCTGAAGTCGCTGCAATTCACCATTGTGTCTGAGAAATAGAAAGATATACCGAGCCAGGTAAAAGCGTCTTCTCTGACAGTTAGTCTACAGTTAAAGCGATTATAAAACTACTCCAAACTGTGGCACTGGTAATACTGCAAACTTCTTCTAGACACCAAAGTTCTGTGTTTCTGCTGATGATGATAGCTTTATTATTGGAACGTGCGTCCAATTTAGTGCAGTTTGTGGTGAGGGTTCTAGAAGAAGTTTGCAGTTAAAGCGATCAGTTGCGTAAGTGTGGGCTCTAAGCTGATCGGTGCTACGTAAACGCCCTAAATGAGATGGGCACCCAAAGGGAATTAACTTTGGTCTGGGTTCTTAGCCAGTCGGGCGCGAGATGAAATGAGACGGTGGTCGAGCTGGCCAGGCGAGGTTTGTCTAGGTCATTCGTTGGAGATGGCCCTCCTTTCGGCACTATTACATTGCAAATTAACAAATCCGTCAATGAATAGATACATAATCAATCCAGAGAATGATGGCAAAAATTATCGAGACGGAGGCCGGCAAAAGAGTTCCTAAAGGAAGATTTAGGATCTACTGAATAAAGATAGGAAGACTAACAAAATGATAGTAGATCTGCTGACTGGTCACTGCAGACTAAATAGGCATATGTACAACATAGGCCTGGTACATGACGCAACCTGCAGATTCTGCCAAGAGGAGGAAGAAACACCAGTTCATGTGCTGTGCCAATGTAAAGGCGCAGCGAGGACAAGGTTTCTGGTAATGGGAGTGGAGAACCCCACAACTAGCAGCTAATAAAGAAGCCGCTCTCAAAGATGATACGCCTAATTAAGAGGGCAAAATTAGAGAGTGTCTTGTAGGAAACAGGGGATCAGAATAGATCTAAAAAGGTCGCGGTGAAACAAGTTCATAGGCCCTCCCACCCCAATCCTAATCTAGTCTAATCTAGTCCCTTATACACATGGGGAAACAAGACATTAAGGAACACATCTAAAAATTATTTTGAAATATGTATTTCAGGTGTTCAAAAAACCGTTGGCATAATCACATGTCATTTTTTTTAATGGATCACCCTGCACTTTTTTACATTTTTAGCAGTGGCTGATTAAATGGTGTACGCATCTATCTCGTTTTTTTATTTGATGTGCTTGGTTAGTAGCAATAAATATTTTTGATAAAAAGCAGATATTTATTTAGACAATGCCATTAGAAAAATCAGTACCTACTGCAGCAAATGTGAAGCATAAGATCAAATAAGTGGGAATTCTATCATTGAGAGGACGAAGACATTTCAGGTAAAATATCAAGCTGGACCAATATACGGGTGTTCAAAATTCATTGTCCATTTTCGAAAACTTTAAGCACTTTTTTAGATATTTTCAAATTGAACATTCTGTATATTTTTACACAAACAGATGGGGATGTTAATTATAAACAATTTTTGTTATTGCGTTTCTATGAAAAACTACTACATATGGTCATAGGAACGTATTAACAAAGAATGTTTATAATTAACCTCTCCATCCATTTGTGCAAAATACACAGCTGTCCTATTGAAAAAAAATTAAAAAGAGTTAGTCAAAATTTTCGAAATTGGATAATCAATTTCGAACACACTGTATATCGTTATAGCATGATTTTTTTTTAAAGTATAATCTATTCTTCGATGAATGAATTCCCAATTATTTGTCTGCCCTATCTTTCACATTTGCAGCGCATTTAATGTAATATGTAAATATTGATTTTTTTTATAAAAGATATTTATTTCTGTTAAACAAATACATAGTGGTGGGCACTATCGATATTTTCAACTCGATAGTACTATCGATAGTCGGACCAACTATCCATAGTTATCGATAGTTAGCTATCGATAGTTGACTATCGATAACTATCGATAGTTGAATATCGATAATTATGGATAGTTGATTATCTATAACTATCGATAGTGCCCACATTCTGAGAAGCTAGAAGCTATTTATTATTTGTTATATTGATTTTTTTTATTGTATGCTAATGATAATTGTCTTAACACTGGTGGCACTGGTAATACTGCAAACTTCTTCTAGACCCCGGAGTTCAGTGTTTCTGCTGATGATGAAAGCAATGAAAATATCTATAATTATGGATAGTTGATTATCTATAACTATCGATAGTGCCCACATTCTCAGAACATGCTATTTCAGTAGACAAATAACATATCCTCAGAATAATATTGTATTTTGTTTCTTGCCATTTATTATTTGTTATATTGATTTTTTTTATTGCATGCTAATGATAATTGTCTTAACACTAGTATTTCGTTTCATGGTTTCATAAATACTATAGATATTACAAAAGAAAGAATTAATTTCATTCAGTGAATAGTTGATAACTGATAATCCAAACGTTTTTAATTAGCACAAACCTTTAGCTTATTTATAAAAAGAAAATTATAATAATAACACATTAAGCCGGACGATGCTTCTAGTGTTTATATTGAATTTGGGCATCCTTCTGCGTTGTAAACTAAACATAAATATATTCATGGTGGTCACGACGACGTTCAACTATCGATACTCGAATATCCATAATTATCGATAGTCAACTATTGATAGTTATCGATTGTCAATTATCGATAGTTATCGATAGTTATCGATAGTCGCTATTGATAGTGCCCACCACTAATAATTATCGATAGTCAATTATCAATAGTGTAAGAATTCAAAATTCCATCCTGTATAATGCAAGTATTTAAATTCATTTTCTTAATGCGTAGTTGATAAGTACCGTGGCTTTCGCAAAACAAGCGCTGGCTCGCCGCAGACAACAAGCGTTCTTTGTTTTAAGGCCCGCGTAATTAAAATAACATGGTAATACTTTGTATTTAAATCTATTACTTTGTCCAATGAATGTTATCTATTACCTTGTTCGTTGTATGTTACAAAACGCCAAGTTGGCAATTCTCACGGTCTTATTAAGTCGGACGTCTGAAAGTCAGAAAAATAACGCCTTCGGTCATACTTGCGCCCGCCTGTAAAGAGAGGACGAACTAGTTATCGGTGCAAAATGACGTCACAACTAAAGTTTATAAAAACTCCTAACATAGCGGTTTTGGGGTAATTAATTCCGTGGTCTCGTTACAGCTAAAGTAAAAGCACGCGTCTCTAACTTCGTATCGGGCGAATCTAAACTCAAAATTAAACTTCTCTTTTTTTTCTAGAATTTATAGTCATAATACGCTTTTAAAAATATAGGAGGCAAAAGCTTTCCTCGCGGGGTGACCAGTGATTTTGGAGATAAATTCACTTAAGAGTTTCCCCCCCTTTTTTGCTTTGGCTTAAAAGATTGTGTGTGTTGTGCAAAGTTTTGTGCCTAAAATTTGGATTACGTGAAGAATTATTTTTTCCCACATCGGCCGGTAAGATGTTCAAAAATTCTGCTTAAGATTAACCATTGCAAATACATAAAAATCGTAACTCGTTTGCTCTCTCTCTCTCCTTCTCTCCCTCAATAAGTTAGTATGATTAATTATTCATTAAGATAATTGTGTTTTGGTTTACTTTTTTTCTTGTTGTTCTCTTGTTATCCCATTTAATTTTGTAGTTTATATAATAATATAAAAGCTTAATATATAATTTTAAAAGACATAAGTCGTTCTTTTATTTCGTCATTCTAAAAGAAGATCAGTTTGAATCCTTAGTGAAGTCCCGAGAGGAAGTCAGTCTAGTAAAGAGAAAGCCGACGAGAAGAGTAAGTCGACAATCCTTAGGCTAACTAACGGCCCTGCTCCGACTGACGGAGAAAAACACAGTTGGGAAACATCTTTGGCTAAAATTACTAAAACCATTCGCTACCGAACAAAAAGTTTGTTTCCCAGCAGTGGTTCGCCGGTCAAAAGAGCAGGTGTGGGTTATCTGTGAGACGGAATTTGGCATTGTCTTATTTGAATTTGGGCTGGCCATCCCCAAAAGTCTCCAGATAGGAAAACCCGTTTTCGTTACAATAGTTATCGATAGTAAAAATTATCGATAGTTATTGATAGTCGCTATTGATAGTGCCCGCCACTAATAATTATCGATAGAAGACTATCGATAGTCAATTATCGATAGTTAATTATCGATTAGCCAACTATCGATAGTTATCGATAGCCAACTATCGATAGTCAAGACTATCCATAGTTATCGATAGTCAAAACTATCGATAGTTATCGATAGTCGCTATCGATAGTGCCCACCACTACAAATACATCAAAAAAAAAACAACGCATGTAGCCTATAATCAGCCACTGATAAAAACGTAAAAAAACACGGGGTGCTTCATTTAAGAAAAAAAGAAAAATAAGTGATTGTAGTGTCAGTTTTTACGATACCCGATATAGTATAATTCAAAATAATTTCCAGATGCGCTTCTTAATGCCTAGTTTCACCATGTGTTTAAGTAAAACATCTCAGTTCAATAGCAAATGAGCAATCGAAGGCAGGCGTTGAACTGAAGGACCCTGTATATAAAGATATAAACAAGATTTGTGCAAAAGTTGAGAAACTATATATTTTTAAGGGCTTTCTTTGACCATCCGAAAAAAATATCTGCAAAGTTGACATTTTTTTTAAAAATTTATTGTCTTGATTGTTGATTTCTTATTTACTCATTTAATATACAGCTTAGTGCTAGGAGATATTGCTAATGTAATTATGTTATTTGTTTTCTTTTGTTGGTCATTGCAACATATATCTATTTTGCAAATAAATCTTTTTTTTTGTAATGTTATTTTAAGTACGAGTTTGGTAGTAACTATTTTTTTTTTGGTAGATATGCCATGTTATATAATTATTGTTTGTTTTTGGTTAATGTTTTGTTGCAATTCAAAGAAAGCAGCTTCAGTACTCGTTTAAATACTAGAAAGCTGGAATGGTAATTTTTGTATTGTTGACAGTTATGTTTCAATATTTCGCATATAAAGTATTTAGACTTTTTTCATCATTAATTTAATTCAAATTAAGTCGATTATTTCTTTTTTTGCCTTTTTAATTTATATATTCCTTCAAAAAGATATATTATTTCGATTATAGTGTTAGCACGTACCACTTCGAACTCCGCAGCTGCATCGTAATAGCAATTACTGCTAGTGTCTAGTTTATAATAATCTTCGAACGTCCTGCACACGTTGTTCCTGCGAGCTTTTTGCGCCGCTGCCAGCAGGAAGCTCGCAACTAACGAGAAACATAACGCACTGCGCACCGACCACATATCTAAGGATAATTATTACCGCATTACAAATCCGCTTCTATTTTATATAGATGTTGTTATTGGACGTCCTTGATCCGCGTATGTACAGATACAATACCGCATGCCGCATATAACGATTTACTGGCGGATTTTTCTACAAATTCTTGGAAAGTAGCTACCGAAATACTGTGTGCCCCGCACGCGTACGGCCGGCGTTCAATTTCTTCGGGCGTTTTGCAATTGCTTCGCTATTAGCATTTCTAATTTGTGTTGTTGTAATTGGACGTCGTTGTTCTTTCGCGATTCCTGTTTTCTTCAACGATTGCGATTGCTAATGGAATTTTCGTCATGTATTTTTTTACAAGGATGTATTAAAGATGATTATCCACAGAAATATTCTGATATTATTATTGTTATCCTCATGCAAAATCGATACCAAAGAGATATCTCTCTAAGGATTGTCAATTTTATTGAATTGCATCACTAAAGATGCCTTTGAATCATCGTGATTTGAAAATTATTTACTCCCTTCTGACCAATTCTAAAGCTGTTTTCAAAAATTTTAATTTGGAAATAAAATTTTCAACAATTGTATTTAAAACTGAGAGCAAGAAATTGGAACAAAGGGTAAAGCAGTATAAACGCCACAGTAGAATCAGGAAAACAGGTTTAAATCAAACTTGATGGATATTATTTCTATGTCCAGATACTTCTAAATTTAACAATAAAGTTTGTTGTGCGGATTGGCTAAGATTAGGTAAATCATTATCATTTTGATTTTACCTTTTTTAAAATGATTGTGGCGCACAATTATACGTTGGCTCAATCCATATTAGCTTTCTGTTTTAAAGATTGTTAGCGATTAAAGCCGCGAACGCGTATTCATCTACTTCGGCAGATGCGGCGTGCGTTATTTTGGGTATATTACCAGTAGATTTACGTTTAAGAGAACTTAAATTTCGCAGAGATGCGAATAAGATAGGGTTTGAGGGATTGATTACAGCAATTTACGGGAATTAGATCAGGACCGGACGATTTAGAAAGACGAGTAGATGTAGTATTGAAATATATGATTAAGAGTTTAAATTAGGGGATAATTGCAATAATTTTCAGGCTAAATTGCCTGTAATGAATTAGGTAGTACGTTATATTAGGCGCGAGTGGGAATTTGTACGGGAAGTGCGAATTATAATTGAAAGCTTTAGGGAAGACGTTAGGGAATTTAAAAAATCCGACTGATTCGCAATTAGGTACCTAATTTTTTTTTTTGGACTAGGGCTCACGTAAGTACAATCGGTAATGAGAGAGTGAGACAATTAGCGAAAGAGGTAGTGTCTAAGGGGAATAACGCGATAATTAGGTATTAGTTAATTTCGTCTAGCGCAGTTAAAAAAGCGTTTAGGAATAAAGTTGGTAGTGATTGGCAGGGTGGGTTGGATATTACTTTAAATAAGGGGTGGACTAGGAAATTTATTGATAACTTTACACGTTTTAGGGAAATGAGGGTTAATTTGTAGTATCAGACGGTAGAATTAATAACTGGTCACGGTAATTAGCTAAGAGATTAAATTAGCTACGACTAAAAACAGAAATTAGGCATAACGAGTCTATCCAATGGTGGAAACTTTTTAGTAATGCTGCTAAAGAATTAGATAGGTTACGGGATGATATTTAGATAGCTAGTAAGAAAGTACGTATTTATAAATGAATATTTCATAGTCTTTAGTGGTCTGAATCAGTGTTAAATTATAGTTATTAGCATAGTTGGGGTGTATAAATAAATAATTAAAATATTATATAATTATCGATTAGAATAATTAGGATTAAAATGCGAAACAAAAATGTTATTAATTCCATTCTTATTTATAAAAAATCTATAAAGGCTATATGTTTCGGCCGAAAGTGGCCGTCTTCAGGCTTTCTATAAGTTAAAAGTAATTACAGTGAATAAAATATTAAGTTGTGAAATGAAGTTTTATGCAGTTTACAAAAGAAATGTTATATTATTGAATTTATATAGATAGTTATCATAGTGCTGAAAATGGAAGGCAATACTTACTATAATGTCAAACGGAAAAACAATTTAAAATATTGTCATTAAGTAAAAATAAAAATAAACTACAAAGAAATGTCATTAAATATAAAATTGCATATGTTATCAAATTGAATGAATTGAGGAATGGATATGAAGTTAATGTTAATGTGTTGTGTATATAGAAAATGCAAAATTTCAAAACCTTTAAATGCATGAGGTTTGTAGTAAAAATAATATTAAAAGGTGATGGCAAGAAAATGGTAAAAACATGTAAGCAAAAATATATAGTATAGAATAAAATCAGTAATAACAATATTAAGATAAAATGTTTGTTCATGTATGTGAATGAAGACCAATAAACTGGATAAACGAAGTTTAGAAAGTGAAATGATATAAATATAAAACGAAAATATAAAAAAGATAGAAAAATAAATTAAGATTTAAAAGCTCATCAATTAAGTATATTTTAATTTCTTCTTGTTCTTGGTTTTTTAGGTCGTAAATAGTAATGGAAATGAACATTAATAACAACAAAAACCACGTAAAAGAAGAAATTAAAATATATATACATGGTCAAGAAAAGAAGCTTTAAAATTAATTAAGTATATATCTGAATAATGGTTTGAGTGTATTATCTATCTGTTCATTTAGCAAATTTACGTTTTCTTTCCCTTTATGTCCCTCAATTTCATATACTTCGAGCAATATTCAATTTAACCTGAAAACCTTTTCTGCAGTTGTGTAAAAGTTTGATATTGTTATCATCAATTCTTGTATGTTCCGTATTTCCGTAAAATTAGACTGTACTTGTTTTCGATGTTCTTTTATTCTGATTTTTAATTTTCTTCCAGTTTCCCCAATGTATATGGCATCACAATTATCACATAGATATTTTATAGACACAATTTTTCTCTAATATATCGTTTTGGTCTGTAATGTTGTATAGTATGTTCTGTAATCATGTTTTGATTTAAAATCTGGTTTTATATTATATTGTTTAAATAAATTGATTATTTTATTTGGGGTGTGATTGTATGTGAAGGGTTTATACAAATTTACATTTTCTTGCTTATATCTGCTTTTTACTAACGAGGTTAGTGAATGATATTAGTGGTCTAATTAGCATATCTTGTTTGAGTAATTTGGGGAAAGAAGGTAATTTTGGTATCTTGGGGTTTATATTAATATATGAATTTGTTGGGATGTCTGTTTGTAATAACTTTTAAATTTACTTTAGTTGTTTTTTGATACAAGTTTTAGGTTACAAAGAGGATTTTTATAAAGTTTAATGTAGTCGTTGTTATGCATAAAGTTTAATGTTTTTTCCTTGTATGAATTTTTATCTATTAAAACTATTCCAGCATTTTTGTCTGCATTGGTGATCACATCATCATGTGTCTTAGTTTTGTCTTTTACATGTTTATGTACAATTAAATCTGTGTTACTTATGTATTTTCTCTTACTCGAAACATACTTCCGGTTTATTATTCCCGTTTTTAATTGATTTTTAAGAAGAAGAATTATTATAAGAATTATTATAGAGTAGAGCCTTTGATTGTATTAACCATGATATTTTGTGTGAGAAACTGGAATTGTGTGGAATTCGTGGTGTTGTCGCTAAATGGTTTACATCGTATCTGTCAGGTGGACAACAATTTTGCAAGGGTTTCACAGAGATAAGAAAATACTTTGAAGACATTTTGTTCTTCGTATTTGCCAGTAACTGTAGGAGTCCCACAAGATTCTATTCTGGGCCCCATATTGTTTTTGATCTTCATTAACGACATCCTATGTTTCATAAACTTCTCTCTATTTATAATGCGGATGACACGTTTGCGATTGTTTGTTTTTTCGAATGGTTTTTATTCTGCATAGCGCAATTAGTATTACGTTGTTGTTAAATACTGCTATAGGTACTGCTGTTTTTTTTTTTTAAAATCATCTCTGGTCCATCCTTCTGCTGTTTCAATTTCAAATTCATAATCTGCGAAGAACGGAACAGCTACCTGACCATGGCGCGGCTGTTGAAACTGAGAGGACATAAAGGCTAGTTCTTCCAAATTCAGAAAGATAATAATAATTTGCTGGGTATCAGCAACAAGGTCTGGGATGTTCATGGGCGCAAACATAGCAACAACTGATAGCTGACCGATTTATTACATTTTTATTATTATTAATTATCATAGGGATATTATTTAGTTAGACTAGGAACATTTCAATTGTTATGGAATCCATAGAGTACTTAGAATAGGTAACTTTGTTTAGGATGAATTGTAATTATTTAGCTTTCATAAATAAAGCGATCAAAGTGGGTTTATACACTCGGAGGAGTGCTGTCTTTTTGACAAATTCTCTAATGGTAATGGTGAATAAATAAATCATATGTGTAAATAAAAAATGAAAGATATATGACTGCCACTTTGCACCTGCACCTTCTAATGTAAAGTATTTCTATGTTAATTTAAACATATAATGCTTACGTGTACTGGGATTAGTATCTTAATGTATGCATTTTATAATACATTTACAGAATTCTCTTGTTTGGTCGATTTTGTAATCGGGGAAATGGATAAACCAGATATTTCGCCCATTCACACTGACATAATTTATATAATATCTAAATCGTTTTGCATATGTGATTGTTTTGACATACATACATACGTTGTTATTTGTATAATTAAATGGAAAGTGCTGATTTACATACCGGCATATATCGAAGATAAAAGAGTCAAAAATCCATTATTAAGTTAATAACTATAGACCGGATTATATGCAAAGAAAAACTGGAATATATGCGCATATATATGCATCGATTTTTGAGAAAATATGCATAAACCTGGGGCATATATGCAAAAAAATTGCGACAATATGCAAAATTTTTACATAAAATAAATAAGAGCAGAAATTTAAACATTAACTTTATTGCACAAAATTTTTTTCACAACATATTTCTAAAACAATTTATAATTGAATGTTTTCCAAAATTGTGTAAAAGAAAGTTTGGTCTTCTATCAGAATACATATGTTTCGAAATAGAAAAGCTTCTTTCAGCATACACAGATGTAATTGGTGCATTTTTTAACTTTGCAATACATTCTAAACTAAAATTAAAATCGAAATCGTTTACTGTTCCACCTTCCAAAATTTTCTTAACTTTCTTCAATTTCAAATACCCCACATTATTTATCACTTTTTTAAATTTATCGTATATAGAATTACCTATTGCACCCTTAATCTTTTTACATAGCATATCAAATTCGTCTACTATTTCGACTGAAAAGCGCCTTTGACCTTAACAATTTAAAAAAAAAAAACAGGTGAGGATGCTTTTGATGCGTGGCTCCTTCTACTTTTTGGGTAAATTCATGACTGAGCTTTCTATTGTCTAGTATTTGTTTCTTTTTTGACATTATTTGCTATGCACTTTTATTATTGATTATTATTATACATGTATGACAATGTCTACGTTCGAAAGAACTTCTGACAATAAACAATTACTTACTTACATAATAAGAGTTGTTGCAGTTGCACTGGGATGTTAGATGTTTGCTTGGGATCATTGCAGTTTTCCCTGGTTATATAAACCAGCATACTTGTTTGATATCTTCTTTTCGTTTAAACATTTACAATTTAAGCGTACAAGGAGTAAATAAGTATAATGATTTTTAAAATCTAAGGATAAAGTTCAAGCTATTAATTAGAAAAATAAAAAGAGTTTTGGAGTCGCCGTTTGCCAATTCAAAATTACGTATTTAATTAAGAGATCCTTTTGCAATAAACATTTGAGAATTTTGTAGTAGTCTGACAGAAATATCGACAAATGGTGCAGTGAAGCTGTAGCTTCAACAAATGACCCTTCCAAATGGCCGGTTAAGTGTAAAAAATGACCAGAAATTATACAAAAACGTCCTGAAGATTCTGATACCGTTCTTCACTACGTCTTTGTGAAAACAACTTTTTCATTTCTTGTATAGGTACATCAAATATTAATATAAAAACCCTCTGACGAATGGAGAATTTAATTATTTAAATATTGAACATAACAGTAAGTTTGTCAGCGGCATACACCATCAGCCTTCTCATTAATAAGTGTAAAAAGTTTTCTTTTTACTATTTAATGTAAATTTTCAATAAATACATTTTTTTTTGTAAAAATATTATCATTTTCTGAGTTGCTAAATAAATAATGTACCTAATTTCTAGTTTACGTACACTGGGAAAAAATTTAATAATCATAAATAAAAATACAATTATCGTAAGTAAAAGCTTCAGCTGGATAGGGGACAAGCACAGATTACTTAGCACTAGTAAGAGAGAGATCCTAAACACTGATACTAACAAGAAGCAATCTAAGTTACTTACGGTCTATTTCATACCGGTAACTTATGAAGTTACTTATGATAATTAAAACTGAAGCAGTTAAGCCAAAGAATATATGCAGTTGCTGTAAGTAAAAGATTTGCTCATGTCAAGTAGATGTATTGCTAGGAATGAACTATTCTATAATGGCTATCACACCTTCATTATTAACCTCAATTAATGCAAGCTATTTGGATTACTTGTGACAAGAAAACAGTATCATTAATGCACGTTCACTAAATACCTGATATATAGAAGGTAATATAGAAATATACAATATATTTACCTTAAATTTGTTGTTCAACTTATAGGTAGTGCAGGAAACGAGGAAGTTTAGTGAATACTTAATATAAATTTAAATAAAAAGCAGTATTATTAGTAATAGTTTTATTTTGTATAGGACATACACAGTGACTACCTGATATGAATGAAAGATATTGGTTTCACTTTAACAACAGTTTTTTTTAAACAATTTACAACGTAATGACTCATAAAATATATTCCTTAATAATGAAAAAAATTAACAAAGCAATAATGAAAGATAAGGTAAATGGTGCCCCCTTGAAAAGTTATTTAGTTATTGAAATTATTGAAATCTAAACAAAGGACAAAGAGAAATATGGCTTTGAAGTTACAACTAATAACAAACAAAGAAATAATATACCTAGACGGTAAACTTGCGATTCTTTGCGCTGGGCGTTGTCTCGGCGAGTTGATCCTCTGACGGCGTGCGTGGCGGTTATGTCCGGTGATCGCCTCGAAAACGGCTACTTCGTCTGGGTATCCCTAACTGCAGATGGCACTTGGACTGTCGGATCACTAGCGACGGCATCCACACTTTAACTTCACCAGCGGGCGCAGATATCACCACAATGATGGGCAACTCAAATATCCCACCACGTGGTTTAAAACTGCAATCTTGAAACATCCGATTGCTTATAGGCTCGGCACTTCTTCTTTCGCTGGAATTCTTTATACGGATGGGGCCTTGAGTTAACCCACCAGTATTTTTAGTATATTTGCGTTACAACTGGCCTACAATGGCCGTACTCCTTGGCCACTCTTTTTCGATGACCTTTTCCCACGTCCGTAACTCTTACTTGACGCTAAGCCGCGCTTGTGCGCGTAGTGGCCTCGGGGACTATTTTATTACTCCGCCGCATTAGCCAATCAGGAATAATAAAACAATTACGGGGTGGCAACAAAACTCAAATTATCATAGTTGTGGCAAATTGTTACCTATTTAAGAAAATACATGAGTTTAATAGCGATCAGCATTGTTGTTACTTCTACCAACCATGTGCTGTAGTTAGATACAGTACCAGTAGTCGTAAGTAATACTTTACTTACCACAAATTTGTGAGGTGCGCTGTGTAATAGCCGTTAATAAAAGCACCATTTATAGTAACAACTTGCATTCATTTAGTTGCAGGTATTAATTAACGAGAATAGTTCCAAGTAAATCTTTATCTCTTGTAAATAACTTTTTATCAAGTAAACACTTTACTTAGCTCATTTTTCTCAGTGTATACATTATATTAATTTTTTTCATAATATAAGTTATACGGGGCTCCACGATTTGTAGGTATTTAAAAAAAACGGTCCTTGATTCACAACAGGTTAAGAATCACTGTTCTAGATGATTGCGCCCCTAACTACTATAGTGAAAACTGTTACGGATTGAAGACAAAATTTAATTCTGCATCACTTCTAGTGCCGTAAACTTGATAATCCATTAGGCGCACCAATTTTATTAACGAAACATCCAAGAGAAATATCTAATATAGTGAGCTGATAGAATGCTATCAGGCGGAACTTATAGTCTATTGTAGAGATGTAAATAAAATGAGTATTCGTTACTCGCTGATATCCGAAGTAACGATTACCGGTTGATTAAAAAAAATATTTGATACTTTTTTCGCGCAGTTACGTTGTAACAAATTATATAAAAAATTACCTTGATTATTGTGTGATACGATTAGAAATTGCGTAAAATAATTCTACGTTTAATTTTCATATTTGAAAATCACATATGTCAGGTATGATTTAATAGATTTTGATTCATGCTAGTGTTTTCCATTTAGTATGATTATTTTTTTAGTGGCCTAATACAGAATCTCTAATTTTCATACATGTTTATTTGAAGAACTTTTTCTTGCAAAATTGAATGACGAATCACACACAACAATACTCCAGATTATTTTGGAGACACTCTGTATATGCAAACGCTCTTTTCATCTAAATTAATCGATAGTCCTGCTTAAGTGATACTGATTAGTTATTTTATTATCCTTTTTATACCATTACCTACGCTATTTTAACGTAAAAACTTGTTACCTGCAATTCTACTCACAATTCACTTATTATTACGAAAATAAATAAAAATAATAATAACAGAATAAGATAATTGATATGTAGACACATTTGTATATAATAGAGCTGATATCGCAATATAGTGCAATAGATTTGAATGTAATCGTGTTACATTTATTGGCTAACTATAAGAATTAATTTTGTCTTTTTGTGTATGATTGATTTATTTTTTTTTTTTTCTGTTTTGAACTACTTAATATAAACATATTAAACAATTAATTATGAAAGAATTTCCGGTTTAATTATTGCATGGTGTAAAGGTAGCAGTACAAAACAGACAATTTCTTCTAAAAGTAACCGCAAGAGTTTGTAACCTCAATAATTAACTCGGCTATAAATATAAGAAGTATATTATGTCGCGATTATTGAACCACATGTTTATGTATAGACGGAGTTATAAGAAAAAAGTGGAAAGGTTTTGAAAGTATTCAGGAAAATCCACTAACAATAAGTACAAATGTATGTATCTCCGAATAATAGGTAAGTTGACCTAAACAGAAAATTGCTTTCAAGGCTGATTAATTCTTTTAAGAGGTTTTAGGTATTATACAGGATATTAGATCTATCATATCTAAAGCTAATTTATATAACGATCACGCAGCCATTGTAGGGCTTTTAATAATAGAAAACAGCTCGCTCAGGTTTAGCTGGAACGTTCTGGCTTTGGTATAAAAGTTATGTGTGTCTCTTCAATAAAACAGAGCAGATGTATTACATAAAACAAAAGTACTATTATTAAAAATAAATGTATAGTGATAAATACTGATTGTAATATGTGGTATTCCTGTACAGGTTGCCAGAAAGTCTGTAAATAAATGTATAGTGTATGCCTTCGTATGAAGTAGCGATATGCTCATTCAAGCAAGATTATAGTAAAAGCTGTTTACGTATTATTTGTTTCACTATATAATTACCTGTTAAAAAATTGGTAAATATAGCCGAACTGCGCTTTTAGCCACAAGGGATTCAATTACAGCATAATTGCTAAAGATATACTTAATTCAAAAATGAAATAATATACAACTGTTTCATTTAAAATAACAAAAAGAATAAACGTTCACCTACTTTGGTATTGTGTACAGTGGACTATATATAGGTTATACAAGGATCTTTTCGGTGAAACGATTATAAGAATGATTTTTGTCTAAGGTATAAAATAAAGGGCCTATAAAAAATTTGGAACAAACAAAAGGGAATCTGAGTTAGTTGTATAGGTCGTAAAGGGAATGCCAAGACTAAAGATTGGATGTGTAGTTCAGTTTACAGAAATCTTAAAAATCTTCTATTCTCTCTTTACACATAATACTGATATTGTTTTCTGCCTTAAATTAAAAATTAACTATTTGACTTCATGTTCATATCCAAAAAAAAAATATATTAAATCTGCCTCATCAATGACGATCATCTCCAATGATTTTTTAACACATAAATTTCCAGTTTTTATATGTTACGGCACTTCAGATGGAGTACTTATAATAATATCTGTTTTTTTTTTATGGTAACACATTTTTTTTTGTTACTTACCATACACGTTATTTTCTGTGGCGCAATAGATAATTTATAGTGAAATTAATACATTTGAAGCTAAGCATATAAGAATGACGGAAGAAAGTGATGAAAAACCCAAAAAATTTCATGAAATGGAAGTTGACGATAGGATTCTAAAAGGTATAGCAAAATTGGGCTGACTGACACCGACACTAATTCAAGAACAAGCAATACCTTTTCTTCTTAAAGGGAAAGACGTTTTTAGTGGGAGAGAGCGAAGAACTGAATTGGAAAGACTGCAGCTTTTCTCTATTAGCGAGCTGTTATACAGAGACTTCTTAACCCGTACAACTGTTGGGAAAATTTTAAATCCACTTTTTTGACTAATTTAACTAGTCAGGAAGATGTCCACCACTGTTTTCGTGTTATTTTGTCGAGAACTATAGAAGTTTAAATTTTGACGAACAAAGATAGTCAAGTATTGTCTATTGCTAAGGGCGTTATTTTGTCCAACTAACACGTGGAATTTTGACTATACTTCTAGTCACATTTTATTTGATCTAGACTAGACAAATTTATTAGCTGTTTAACTAAATGGAATGCGATCTATTGGTGTTTTTACAACGTTTTCTAAATACACGACGTCTTTTTATATCAACTCTTCTTTCTTAGTGCTATAATATTCTCTTTTTAAGACGTTTTCTCAAATATAAATATGCAAGAACCACTCATTCAAAAAAGTTTTGTTTCAACTAAACGTACTAATTTTGAAAATGATTTTTGAGAACCATTATTAAAATTAAGTGAATGTTTATGCTATTTGATTCAAATCTGAACTAATTGACGTAAATAGTTGTTCCCAATACATCTTTAAGATGTTGAATTTTTTATGCCCAACTGGATATTAACGTTTAATAACACAAGGTTCACTTTGCAGGTCAGTCACATTTGGTGGTTTGTGTTGGATATTGTTAATACGCAGAAACACAAAACTCGAAAAACAGATACACGTGCAAGTGCAGGGTTTGGTATAAGCAATACGTATTAGATTAGGTGGGTTTCTATTATTTCTATCCGAGGGAAAAATTCTGATTGGTTGATGCTTCTGAATGTCTAGAGAAAATAGTAAATGCTCATTCTGAACAAAGAATTCACACCAAATTCTAGTAATTTCTGTTCTATAAGCCATGTAGTCAAATTCGTCTAGCAAAGTTGTAAAAATCAAACACTAAAATATTGACTAGCGCAAATTAAAACGCCAACACCGCTTAATATTTTCAACAGTTAAG
>RXPK01005194.1:0-27359 GCA_004143645.1 Protaetia brevitarsis | reverse complement strand
GGAGCTTGCACGGCTCCGCTCGAGCGAGTGGTGACCAAATTCCGACCTGCGGCTTCGACTAGCAGGATTACTATCTCAGTCGACCGAGTCATCATGGGGTAAACTAACCGTTACACGGTCTACACCCCAGCTCACGTTCCCTATTGCGGGTGAACAATCACGCTTGCGAATTTGCTTCGCAATGATAGGAAGAGCCGACATCGAAGATCAAAGCACGTCGCTATGAAGTTGCCGCCCAAGCCAGTTATCCTGTGTATTTTCTGACACCTCTTGCTGAAACTCTCAGCCAAAAGATCGATCGGCGTGCTTTTCGCAGTCCTATGCTATGAACATCGGGATCACGCCATTTTGCTTTGCTCTACGCGAGTCTGTCCCGCTAGCTGGCCTTTGGACACCTGCGTTATTCTTTGACAGATTCCGCCAGTCAACTCCCGCTGGCAGTGTCCTCGAATCGATCAGCGGAGCATGTGTCGTGCGATCGCGCGCGACCAACCGTGACGGAAACCACGGCTCACCCACTCACGCGCTTGCTCGTGAAGCGTGCACCGCGCAAATCGACGGGCACGCGTTCCGCCTCACCGATACGTAAGAAAACGATGAAAGTAGTGGTATTTCACGCGACAAGTTTCTCCCACTATGCTTACTCTCAGTTCCTTATTGCCAGCTAGAGTCAAGCTCAAGGGTCTCTTTTCCCGCTATTTTCCAAGGCCGTTCCTTTTGCAGTGGTTTCGTAGGTAATGGTTAGGGACAGCGGAATTTCTTTATTTCATTCATGCTACTCTTATAATGGATGCATTTGCTCTTAGAAGTCTAGTTCTCCGCCTTTACCGCGCTTGCTTGAATTTCTCACGTTGACATCAGAGCTGGCAGAAATACATTGGTCAACACCGCTTGGGGCCATTGCGCATCTTGTTTAATTAGACAGTCGGATTCCCAGTCGGACCAGTTCTGACCGATCGTCATGGCGGGACGAGGAGAGGGCGTCGGAATGTGTCCACGGGCCTCGAGAGGAGTTCGCGTGAGGCCAAGCACGGGACGGAGGTCGGATAGCGGACTTCGAAGTGCGACTTCACTCGTTCGCCCGGCACGTCGGCATACCGCTTCCCGATCAACCGACACTCCCGATCTCAGAGCCGATGCCTTATCCCGAATTACGGATCCATTTGCGACTTCACCTACATTTCTATGCTAGAGGGCTCTTCACCTTGAGACTGCTGTGTATTGTACGAACCGGCGACGCCTCACGCCCTCTCGTTTTTCAAGTCCAGGAGAGTCGGAACCCGCCGCAACTGCGGTGCTGTTTCCGCTCCAAACCATATTCCCTTCTGAGGATTCATGAACTCGAGCGTTATGCAAAAAGAAACTCTTCCGGATCTCCCGAGGCGTTCCCAGTGCTTTTGGTTGCCCGCCAACTCTCTAACGATGCCGATACTAACGTTCTCGGTTCCGAAAGGGACGATTCTTTCGCCGAGGGTGTGTCTTTTCGTATATGTATGTATACATATTTCAGGAAAATGCAACCGCATCGAACTCGGCTTTCGCCTTGGTTAGATCGACTGACTCGTGTGCAAGGGTTACACGAACCTTTTCCACGTCAGCTCCAGGCTCGCTGAGTTATTTGTACTCACCAAGATTGCCCGACGCGCTCTAGGCGCTTGGGGCCGGTCTTCTGGCTCACCGTCGGCGCCTCTACTCGTCAGGCTTCATGACCTCTTACGGCGGTTCACAGCGCTGACGGCGGATAAGCACGACCTTCGCGCATCCTTTTCAGGTCGTAACTCGGCAGGTGATTGTTACCACCCTTGGCGGATTCCGACTTCCATGGCACGTCTGTGTTAGTACCCGCTTTATGTATCCCGTAACGTCGCTTTAGGGCGCTTTAACTCAGCGTGTTCATCCCACAGCGCCGTTCTGTTACCAAGTGGCACTTGCACTTATCCGATTATTGGCGGCTTCACATTTCAATCAGCGAGATTCACCCATTTAAAGTTTAATATAGTTGAGGCGTTTCGACCCATGCCCTAATCATCGGCTCCCGAATGCCGACTTCGCGAAGGCGCGAGCGCTATCCGAGAACTTCGGAGGAACTCTATCAGCATGGTTCGCTAGTTTCGCCCCTATACCAGTTCCGATCTGTCGATTGCACGTCAGAATCCTACGGCCTCCATCGGGTTTCCCTGACTGTCCTGACCAGCATAGTTCATGCATCTTCGGTCCAGCGTGTAGCTCTGGGGCCGTTCTCGCAATTGAGAACAGACCCTGGGAGTGCGGGGTCCCCTCAGGACACCACCTCCTCGGCCCGCGCTGCGACTTCACTTTCATTACGTCTTTAGGTTTCGTAAGTCCATGACTCGCGCACATGCTAGGACTCCTTTTCGTTTTCAGACGGTCCTGAAAGTACAAATATTGCGCGCAGAGCGGGTGTCGGGTTCGTTCCGAGACACGGTCACCAGAGCCGTAGGGTCGGGTCCGGCTAGGTCGGATGGCCAATTATCCTGTCGCATTGCGACCGGGCGACGGAACAAATGTGCGGCCCACGCCTCTTTAGTATTTCCGTCGTATGTTCGGCCGGGCGACGCGGTCGCGCGTGTACGAAACCGCACGGGGTACTCGCAGCCTTAACCGCGCGCAACGGTCGCGAGTCCTACAGGGGAAAGTGTACCGTTCGGCGCGTCGGAACGGCACGGCGTCGACGCAAGAACTCCATCGTCATCGTCGCCGACTCGTCCTCGATTGTCGAGACGCGTTGAGTCCGTTCACTTTCGGTTTCTCAGTTTACCCCTGACGTTTCCGTACTCTGAACTTCTCTTCAAAGTTCTTTTCAACTTTCCCTCACGGACTTTTCGCTATCGGTCTGTGTCAATTACCTTAGATGGAGTTTACCCCATTAGTGCACTCTCACAACCCACTCTAGGAGATCTCCGCCGTCGACGGCGGCAACTAGTGCCTGCACCTCACTGCGTAAGCGCCCCGTTGACGCGAGTTGGTCCGCCGACCGACTTCGGGATGGAGGTCCTCCCGAACACTACATTTTCCGGGTCGTCTCGCCCGGGCGGGGTTCATGTGCCTCTTCTGTTCGTCGCGGTACTGAGGGATCCTTTTTTTTTTTTCTCCGCGTTTATTATCTCTAAATTCGGCGGGTTCATCTCACTGCTCTAGGTCGCTCGTTGTATGAACGACGCTACGACGTCGGGGCTAGCGTATCGTTAGGCTCGACGTCTAGTATAAGTAGAGTTAAGGCGCCGGCCGCCCATGGGTCGTTCTTTGATGAGGACGCTAATCTCACCGAGCGGCGTGTCGACGGCGACTCTTAATCACATCCTGGAACACGCATAGGCGCGTGCCTCTATTAATGCGCTTCCGACGGGAGGACTAGCGTCACGCGTCGTTACTGCAGCCGTCTTGCGCGTGTCGTGAGAACGCGTCGTCGTTGAAACGAGACGTTCTCTTATACACACGTTTCTAGTTCGTTTTGCTTTAGGGAAATCGAAAAGTCAAGGACTACTCGATATTTTTCACAGTACGACTCGTTCTGGGCTGTTCGCGCGGTGTACGTAAACCCTTCAACTGTCCTGGCCGGGAGAGCGCGCATAGTTACCGATGTGTACGCGCTTGCGATCGATAGATAATCGTTCGCGTGTACGCCTACGGGGACCTTCAGTCGTGGTATAGAGCGACCTCAGCGTGAGGGTCCGGGGAAGTATCGAGACGCAGTGTGCGTTCGAAATGTCGAGTTCAGTGTCGCAGTTCAATTTGACGGCAATTAGCTGCGTTCTTCATCGACCACGAGCCAAGTATCCACGTCAGGTAATCTTTATCGTTTTATTTCGAGAGCGCGGACCGCACGGCGCCCTACATCGAGATACAAACGGAATCGCCGCTACGACTCTGCGTGGCCCGTGTAGCCGTCCCTTTCTATATTTTCGCCGTTTCATCGAGTGCTATCGCACGATCGTTCGAACATAATAATAACGGTGTTAGTCGTTCTGCTTTTTTTTATACGTTCGGTACGCCTTTAGGTCGACGCGACTGCGGGGCCCGTAACACATATCGCAACCCGTTAATCGCCCCTCGCGACGCGTGTCTGTATATTGATTGCGTTAGTGTACGACAGTATCGCAGGCCGGTTTCGTATCCCTATCTCGCGCAATGAAAGTTTTCCGCGTAAATGCGTTTAAGCACGTCGGACTGGCGGCCGTTAAGGCGATAATCCTGACCGGACCGATGCCCACTACGCGGCGCGTGGCTGCCGTGGCTATTGCTTCGTTCTAGGTACGATGGGATGATGGTAATAGGTCCCGTCCGGAATTCCTAATGTCGCGTAGGGTCGCGCTAGTCGACATTGCCGGCCAGGATTTATCCTGCGCGTGAACCATTCTTTCACGTTCTAGTATTTCAGTTCGACTTGTTTGTTTTGTTGTCATTCGAGCGATAGATGACGCTTATCGGATTGACGCAACACGCGCTCTTGGGCGGCGTACAGTCTCTTATCCACTTACCATATCTATACGTGTTGCCAATTTATGTGAAAAACGTTAATGATCCTTCCGCAGTTCAGCTACGTCGACTGTAACTTTACTTCCTCTAAATGATCAGTTTGTTATCTTCCCAGAACTCGGCGATCTCGATACGCGAGGCGACGTCCGAAACTCACAATCATCATCTGTAGTACGACGGGGGTGTGTACCATGGGCGAGGGACGTTATCAACGCAGCTTCATGCTCGCGTTCTGTGAATTCTCGTTTCATGGGTACAGGCAAGCCCCATTCCGTAGCACGAGAGGTTTCAGGTTACCGGGCCGCCGCAGGGAGAACTGATTCTTCAGTGTAGCAGCGGCGGCCCCAGAAATCTAAGGATCAAGACCTGTTGATTGCCATTTGTCTGCGGCGAAGCGTCTTGTCCTCTAAGAAGAATTTTTGTACGCCGACAGTAAAAACCGGACGGACCCGACCGACGACGCGGACCGGCGGGATTGCGATGTCGAGAATACGCTAGTTCGGCTAGATTGTCGTTATCGGATTAACAGACAATCGCTTCCACCAAGTAAGAGGCCTGCACCCACCACGAATCAGAGAGTGTCAATCTGTCATTCTTCGGTTGTCCGGTCCGTGAGGTTCGTGTTATATACGCCGGCTCCTCTGTGTGGCTGCTCCTTCCCTTTAAGTTTAGCTTTTAACAATTCCCCGGAACCCAAAGTTTGTTCCGGAATGCCCCCTAGTATCGGAGACGTGGCGGATCGTAGCTGCATCGTTATGTTAGAATAGGCGTATCTTATCGTTCGAACTCTAACTTTGTTTTTATCAATTAAGCGTTTTTGGCAAATGTTTCGCTTCTGTCCGTCTGCACGATCCAAGATTTCTTAACTTGCAATCAATGCCCCGTTCTATTAATTATCCTCGATCGTCAAACAAAATAGAACCGGTTCTATTCATTTTCATGCACACGTATTCAGGCGAAGTTTTAGCTGTTTAGCACTCGTAGTTGTTCAAGTAACTGCGGCCCGACCTCGGTGAATGAGCTCGTCGGTGGATTTGAGTTGGCGGCCCCGAAGGGTTAAGTCCACCGCAGGACTCCCGCGGACACGCAGTTAAACCCCTGCGAGCGATGAGCGCGCGCGGACACCAATCGACTACGAGCTTTTTAACCGCAACAACTTTAATATACGTATTGGAGTGGATTACCGGGCTGCTGGCCACTTGCTCCAATTGATTCTCGTTAAAGGGTTTAGGTGTCTCATTCCGATTTACGGGCTCGATGTCCCTATCGTTATTTTTGTCCTACTCCCGTGCGGAGTGGTAATTGCGCCGTGTGCCTCCTGGTTGGTAGCCGTTTCTCAGGCTCCCTCTCCGGATCGAACCTATCCCGTTACCGTTTTAACCAGTAGCCGCAGAACCTCCATCGACAGGATAAGGAGACATTAAAGATGCGTCCGTGCGAGACCGTCGATCACAAAAAGTTTTAGAGTCACCAGTGACGATACGGCTTTACACCCCACCGATTGTTTTGATTATAAAACGCTCCTTTCGTCTCCGGTCGAGCTCTGTTTGCATGTATAGCTCTAGTTCTATACCCAGTTTCCAATAATGTGGACCTCTAAGGACCATAACGATTTAATGAGCCTTTCGCGGTTTCACTTTATACGGCTCTACTGAACACATGGCTTAATCTTTGAGACAGCATATGATACTGGCATGATCAACCAGGGAACGCATCCTGTCAGGCACGACGATCGCGGGGTATGCGCGCTATGAGGTCCTTCGCCAATATCCGCTTCGATGTTCAGACATTGCTGTGAAGACGCCGCGCGTATACGCCGTGTCATGCTATATCGAAGACGACACTGATATCGGTTGAAGATCGTGCACGAGTGGCGCTGCCGCTGGCACGTCACGCACTTCATTCTCCGTGAGCTCGTAGCATCGACGGCGACTACGCTCACGTCGACGAAACGTCTAGACCGCGGCAAAACTACGGCGTGAAATCGTTATGCGTGTGGCTTCGTGTTGTCGTTGTCGTTTTATTCGCCGTTGCATTTCGTTTTTTTACATACAGACTATATCGTCGAGTGTAGTTTGGAAACTTCGACATCTCTCGCACTCCTTAATCAATCGACGCATGCAAGCTCGGATCAACATTAAGAGAGTACGGACGCATCACTTGTTGAATCTCGCTCGGTACGAGCGACCTTGATATTTAGCTGTAATGAACACTGGGTACATATTGGTGTTGTCCGATATTGAGCACTCAAGTAATTGAACTCCTAGTCGCCGCGGACGGCTGTGGACCAGCACAAATTAGAGTTTTCTATGAACCCTTCTTTGGCCCGAGGCGGATTTCTTTATTCGTGGTACAAATTACCCCACACTACAGTGAACTACACAACATAGCGAGTCGTATTGTGCGACCGGTGATAACTTTGTCTCGGCAGATGATGCTGTGTTGTGTCTCACGGTGTACGTCCACATTGGCGCGAATCGAACTATTCGGTAGTAACGTCACATGCGACGAAGATGTTCGAGATCGTCACGATATAGTCTTTCATAGTACTTATCGTTGTATTAGAGACACCGTACTGATACGACATGACGACTAACTCGCCTTATATATCGCTGTGTCGGGACTGCGGATGTGCACGTCGGCCTGAAAACTCCGGCACCGGCGACGCGTCGCCGGTCGATTCCTGTTGTGATCGACCCTATGTTGCCGTGTTCGTCGCGTCTATTGATCTTCCAATTTGATGTGCTCTCCACATTATTTCGCATATTATAGTACTTATAAAAGAGTGGATTGCAACGGCGCTTAGACATTGCTCACCCATTATCCTTGTACATCTAAAGCGTATCTGTTCGTAATTATTTTTTTATGAATCTGTCGCCTTTACGATACGTCTTGGTTAATCGATCAGAATACTGATGGACTCTAATCGGTATGTGTGGAACTCGCGAGCGCAGGATTGGAACGACGGGTCTCCGCCGTACTGTCAGGAGCTTCGCCGGCGTTAGATGCGACCACGAGATCGCGCGTTATGAGGAAACTTGCCGGAGCGACGGGATGCCGAACGCCGAACTCGTCGGCCGTATTATGGGGAAACTTCGCCGGCGCAACAGGATTCGAACGACGACTGCGCGTAATGGGAAACTTCGCCGGACGCAGGGATCTCCGAACGACGAATCTCGCCGCCGTATTATGGAGGAACTTCGCCGGTGCGACAGGGGTTAGAGGTGAGGTAGCAATTGCTATAGTAGGTACCACTTTAATAAAGTATCTCTACTCCGCCGTTTTTGCGCGCCTTCCGTCATCGGGCCTCGTCGTGGGACCGACGGGCGGCGCGGGCTGTAGGTCTGTTCGCACTCGACGTAGCGCGATAACCACGAGCTCGGCCCCGTCGATGCCGTTAATGTGGATCGGTCGACGTCGTGAACGTTCGATGGAGGAAACTTCGCCGGAGCGCGCGGATCGCCGAACGACGACGTCGCCGCCGTACTATGGAGGAAACTTCGCCGGAGCGACAGGATTCCGAACGACGAACTCGCCGCCTCTTATGGAGGGGAATTCGCCGGTCCGACAGGATCTCCGAACGACGAACTCGCCGCGATATTATGGAGGAACTTCGCCGGTGCGACAGGGGTTAGAGGTGAGGTGGAGCAATGGCTATAGTAGGTACCACATTAAGTAAAGTATCTCTACTCCCGCCGTTTAGCCGCGCCTTCCGTCATCGGCTCGTCGTGGACCGACGGCGAGCGGCGGGCTGTAGTGTCTTCGCACTCGACGTAGCGCGATAACCACGAGCCTCGCCCCCGTCGATGCCGTAATGTGTCGGTCGGACGTCGTGAACGTTCGATGGAGGAAACTTCGCCGGATGGCGCGGATCGCCGAACGACGACGTCCCTCCCGTTCTATAGAGGAAACTTCGCCGGATCGACAGGATCTCGAACGACGAACTCGCCGCCGTATTATGAGGGAACTTCGCCGTCCGACAGGATCTCCGAACGACGAACTCGCCGCCGTATTATGGAGGGAACTTCGCCGGTGCGACAGGGTTAGAGGGTGAGGTAGGAATGGCTTTAGTAGGTACTACATTAAGTAAAGTATTTCTTACTCCAGCCGTTTAGCCGCGCCTTCGATCATTGGGCTCGTCGTGGGACCGACGGGCGAGCGGCGGCTGTTAGTCTGTCGCACTCGACGTCGGCGGATACCACGAGCCTCGCCCCCCGTGATGCGCGTATGTGGATCGGTGGACCGTCGTGAACGTTCGATGGAGGAACTTCGCCGGAGCGCCGCGGATCCCGCATCGACGACGTGCGCCCGCTTAGTATGGAGGAACTTCGCCGGAGCGACGGGATCTCCGACGTACGAAATCGCCGCCGTATTATTGAGGAACTTCGCCGGTCGACAGGGATCTCGAACGAGAACCTCGCCGCCGTATTATTGAGGAAACTTCGCCGGTCCGAGCAGGATCTCCGAACGACGAACTCGCCGCCTTATATGGAGGGAACTTCGCGGTGCGCAGAGGTTAGCGAGGTGACGTAGCAATGCCATAGTAGGTACCACGTTTAAGTAAAGTATCTCTACTCCCGCCGTTTAGCGCGCCTTCCGTCATCTGGGTCTGTCGTGGATGCGACAGGGCGAGCGCGGCTGTAGTGTCTGTCGCACTCGACGTAGCGCGATTAACCACGAGCCTCGGCTCCCGTCGATGCCGTAATGTGGACGGTCGGACGTTCGTGAACGTTCGATGGAGGAAACTCGCCGGGAGCGCGCGGATTCGCGAACGACGACGTCGCCGCCGTACTATGGAGGAACGTTCGCCGGAGCGACAGGATCTCCGAACGACGAACTCGCCGCCTACTATAGAGGCAACTTGCCGGAGCGACAGGGTTAGGGGAAGGTTAGCAAGGCTCTATAGTAGGTACCACATTAGTAATATCTCTCTCCCGCCGTTTAGCCGCGCCTTCCGTCATCGGAACGTCGTGGAACGAGCGGCCGCGCGCGGGATGTAGGTCTGTCGCACTCGACGTAGCGCGATAACTACGAGGCTGGGCCCCGTCGCGTGCCGTAATGCGGATCGTCGGACGTCGTGAACGTCCGATGGAGAAACTTCGCCGGAGCTGGATTATGCAAAAAGCAAACATGCTTATTGAGACAAACGTGTGCGTGCGCGCGCGAGATATTTATTTGTAATTATGTATTCGTCGCGACGCCGTGAAGACGGATTTATGACTAAAAAATAAATGAATAAAAAAAATAAAATATAAATAAAAAAAAAAAATGAGGAAGATGGAATATACGGAAGGATTATACGGATTACTTGGGTTCCGTCTAGCCTACAAGACGGTTCCCCTGTGATATCCTAATCGCCGCACGTGCAGTTCACACCACGGTTAGGCAGTCTACGAGATCCCCTATGTGAGGTTAGTCACAAAGGGCTCGAGGAACGTTGACGGTCAAGGTCTTATTTATGACCGACAATATTTCGCTTGACTGGGGTCACGACTAGCGACAAGTCGCTATCCCCGGCGCCGTTTACGTTTTTTTCCGGCGACCGAAGGCTCTCTAGAGACTGGGGTCTCGTCTAGCGACAGACGAATCCCAAGCAAAGGCTGAGTCTTTCAACAGATCCCAGCGTGGAAACTGCTCTACCGAGTACAACACCCCGCCAGTACTGTAAGTCGTCTACATACAATTCCAAGTTCCGACATCGAACTGAGTGGTACCATGGTCGGACGCTAGGGCTGACGACACGTCAGCGATGAATTCCCGCCGTTCGTCGGTGGCGCCGTGCGCAAACTAGGCTCGTGCGACGGCCGACGCGAACGTCCGACCGCCTAAATAAGTCACATTGTTTTGAGCCTTCTCGACCCCCGGAACTCCTAGGGTATCGTTGCCACTTTGACTAGAAAGGATACGGCCTTAGAGGCGTTCAGGCAGTAATCCCACGGATGGAGTTCGCACCACCGCCCGCTCGAGGCGAGTGCGTTGAACCAAATGTTCGAACCTCGGTTCCTCTCGTTACTGAGCAGGGATTACTATCGCAACGACCGGTCTCAGTAGGGTAAAACTAACCTGTCTCACGACGGTCTAAACCCAGCGTCACGTTTCCCTATTGGCGGGTTAATAATCCGACGCTTGGCGAATTCTGCGTTCGCGACATGATAGGAAGAGCCGAATCGAGGATCAAAAAGACGAGTCGCTATGAACGCATGGCCCCAACCAGCCTTTATTCCCTGTGGTAACTTTTCTGACACCTCTTGCTGAAAACTCCTTCAAGCCAAAAGGATCGATAGGCCGTGCTTTCGCAGTCCCATGCGTACTGAACATCGGGATCAAGCCCAGCTTTTGCCTTTTTGCCTCTACGCGAGGTTTCTGTCCCTCGCTGAGCTGCCTTAGACACCTGCGTAATCTTGACAATGTACCGCCGCAGTCAAACCCCCGCCTGCAGTGTCTCGACTACGGACTCAAGCGGGAGCATGTGTCGTCGATCGTCGCGCGACAACCCGTGACGGAAGACACGGCCTCACGCCACTCTAACGCGCTTGGCTCGGAGACACACGTGACAGCCGCCGCCAAAGCGGACGGCGCACGCGTTCCGCTTCTACCGAGTAAGTAAAGAACGATGAAAGCTGTGTATTTCACCGGCGACAAAGTCTCCCCTTATGCTACACTCTCCATGTCTCCTTACATTTGCCGACTAGAGTCAAGCTTCACAGGGTCTTCTTTCCCGCTAATTTTTCCAAGCCGTCCCTTGGCAGTGGTTTCGCTAGTAGTGGTAGGGACAACAATTAAGAAAGAAACAATAATATGCAGCAGGTTCAGCGTTTGCCCATAACCACGCTCGAACTAATCTAAATAAAAATCCTTAACTTATAAATAATAATAGTCCCACGTGTCCCCAAAAATAAAAAAAGAATTCAAATATTAATTAAAAAAGTCCTTAACTAGGTTGTTGCAAACAACGCTTTGCGAGCTATAACTAAATAAAAAACCTTAACCTATATAATTAGTCCCACTTGTCCCCGAAATTAAAAGTATTCAAATGTTAATTAAAAATTAAGTCCATTACTAATTTACCGCAAACGATGCTTTGCGAGCAACAATCTCCCTAGCTATCGTCGCTATGAGTTTCCAATTCTCCCTCAGGTACCGAGGAGAATGGTCCACCGCAACGGAAGCACTCCTGCCTCACGAATTCACTTACACTCGACATCGGCCAAGAAGTGATACCAGGTCTATCCCTTCCCCACACCAATATCCACAAAACGTATCTCCGACAAGCCCGAGAGGTCATCCAGCTTCGCCGCAAAAGATCCATGCCCGGTCAAAAAACTTGTAAAGGCATAAGAGAGCCGATACGGTCTTCATTTTCTGTGACTTGGGGGCACCAGCCAAAGGTAACCCGACCATTGCAGCCAATTCATTCCGCTGCCAGACTCGAAGTGTTCATTCACCGCTTTCATTTCCTGATCTATTTCTCTTACAGATCTTTTGCGGCCCCGGATAACTAAATCATAAACCGTATAATCCATTCCGTTTTTCAGGTAATATCGAGATGCGGAACGGTGAACCTCCAGGTCAGGGGGAAAACTCGCAGCCAGAATCTGAAATGCCTCGTTCGATACAGTCCTGCAGGCCCTCGTAGTCGAGAAGAAATGGACGCTGTCCCGCTTGCAAAGCGCGATTAACATGGACGGTTGACGCCCGATGCTGCCACACCGATGCCGCATAAGTCATTATTGGCACTCCTACACCCCTATATATTGACCTCATTATGCTATTATTAAGGCCCCAATTCCCAACCGTGATCCTTCGAAACTTGCCGGCCACTGCTTTCAGCTTATCTCGGACATACCGAGCATGAGGCATAAAAGTTAATCCTGAGTCTATCACCACTCCCAAATATCTAGCCTCGTTCCTCATTCTTAGAACCCCTCAGCTGTTCGTACATGAGGTGGTCGATCCTTATGTAGCTTTCCTTTTAACATGACTGCAACGGTCTTTTCATATGATAACCTCATTTTATTTTCCCGCGTCCATGATTCCACTTCTGTGGAGCATTCGTCCTATCCGTTCCTCCAACTCCTTACGACTCTCTCCCTTAACAATGATCGCTAAGTCGTCAGCGTAAGCGATCTTAACTCCGTCATCATCCGGGGACGGTCTCACTATCTCATCAAATACCAGATTCCACAGAACTGGGCCGAGGACCGAGCCCTGTGGACACCCATTCGTGACAGATTTTTCCAGATAGCCAGAGTGCATCCTTGTGACGACCGATCGATTTCGAAAATAGTCCACAAAAAGCCTATAGAGATTCCCAGGCACCAAGAGCTCTCGCAACCTTCTAAATATAGACGGCCACCACAAATTATCAAACGCTCCGGAGATATCCTACAAAACAGGCCGCCACATACTTCTCACTGGCAACCCTCGCTGTTCTGACAAGTGCGCCGATAGCATCCTCAGTCCCTCTTCCTTCCACAAATCCATACTGATTATCTGAAATCCCACCAGCTTCATTCCAATAATTTAGCAGACGCTGCACCATCAGTCGCTCCAAAACCTTCCCAAGCGAAGGCAAAAGACATATAGGTCTGTATGATTTTATTTCCGATCTAGGTTTTTCAGGACTCTTTAGGAGAATGTTGATTACCGCAGTTTTCCACACATCGGGAAAGCAGCCATCCCGCAGACACGCGTTAAAAACACCCAAAAGCAGCTGCGGAGTAGTCTGTACTACCCGTCTAACCACCTCGCCCGGTATTCGGTCTAAACCAGGAGCTTTTCTTGCTGTGATCCTTGCTGCAGCACTGGACAGCTCTTCAGCCTCAAACTCTGCCTCGATCTCACTGGCCTGACCATACGTAAGCGTTTGCGCGGCGAACTTTTCGCTGATCCTCCTGTCGCTACCAACATTCGTCATCGGGATTGCGGCATGAGCGCCAGCATAGTCTCTTCCCAACTCGTAGTGGCTACCTCCCGTGGAAAGACGCACAGTGCCAGGCAAATTGCGAGCTGAGACTTTTTCGGCAGTTAGCTTTGTACACCTTACTCCAAGGGCTTCTATTCCCTTCCTCTTCAACAAAATCCACCCAATGTGCATGTTTAGCCTTGTCTACTGACTTTTTGTATGCATTCCTCGCCCGAGAAAAATCGTTTTTTAAGATGGTTAATTCAGTAACAGTAGACTGCAAGTTCCGTCTTGCTCTCTGTAATTTTTTCCTCTTTGCAGTAACCCCTCGACCTAGCTCCGTACAGTGTCAGAATTCACCATGGGACACAACCGCCTGGCGACCGACAGGGAAGAGACTCATCACAGACCATTCGCAACACTTCCTGCACACCTGCTGCTCTGTCCGCCGCACTAAGATCTATCGGGCCCTTGGATCGCAGCATCCGCGTAAGTATCTTGTCAAATTTTGGTGTCCAATTGTGCCTTAAGTTATACCGGCTGGAAAGACCTCTCCCATCGAAGTCCCTCTTTCCTCTCCCGAGATTATAAATTATACAGCGGTGGTCGCTGGTTGTCCAGTCCGGCTCCACCCTCCAACTATTCACGAGAGAATCCGCGTACAGACCAGCTGTCACAAGTGTGAGGTCAATACTGGACTCACCATTTGCAGTCGAAAAGGTCCGAGGAGATCCGTCAGTGTTTAAAACCAAAAGATTGTGTTCGATTATAAAATCTTCTAATATTATGCCTCGATCGTTAGTCAGTTCATCATTCCACACTACTGAGCGTGCATTAGAGTCCGTAGAAACAATAACAGGACTTCCACGGAAGTCATTCAGCAATCTCGCAAGAGGTGACAGATGAGTAACAATGTCATCCGAGTATTGGCAGTACAGGTTAACAATCAAGGTACCCAAAAAGTCATGTAGCCTAACAACCACCATATGAGAGGTCATGTACTCCCACAAGATTACCATACAACCAGTCGCCACACCGGACAGCACCGGACAGTCACCCAGACCGGGGGCCACAACCACATTCATGCCAAAACCGACACACTTTCCACCATAATTGTACGGCTCCTGTATAAGTGCTATATCAATTTTTTCGCGCTCAAATTCCTGATTTCGCGTGACGTTTGATCTCTGGGCATTAATCTGCAGGACTCGGAGTTCACCAATCCCGCTATTAGTCGAATTAGGGCGTGCTGCAATTAAAAGTCAATACGGTTTAATAGCGCCTCCGTCGCTCGTTGGAATTCCGGGCATTCTTCACTTATTACTTGTGCAACGTCTTTGCTAATCTTGCAGTTAGCGCAGACCGGTTGGTCACGCGAAACTTTGCAGTCCTGAATTTTTGGCCTTTTCCCCCAAATCTTCCGCATAAACATCCTGACACACTGGCTGCAGAAATGCCTCAAAGCCCTGACACCTATAACACGCACTACATTGTTCCAATCCCGAACCCTACACGAATCCCAGTCTATGAATACTCTGCCAGTTGAGAGGAATATATCTCTCACTTCCTTCGTCACCTGCAAAACGTAATGGACCCTCTCTTTGCCCTTGGGTCCGGCCTTCTGCACCAGCTTAATTTTTTTGGACGCATCTTCCATAAAATCCAAATTCTTCTTCACTATTTTATCCATGACATCTGTCTCTCCGAGGTCGGAACGAATATCGTAGATAATCATTCGCGGCAATATGTGGCCAGGTTCGAATCAGGAGCCCGCCATATCAACTTTCTCTTTAAGCAAGTCTAAGTCTTTTTCACTTTGTGTTTCAATAAAGATCTTCTTGTCACGCAGCTTTCTAACACTCCTGATCCTAATCTTATCTGCATCCGGTCCCACTTTAGAAAACACCTCCCTCTTAACTTCTTCGCTGTCCTGAACGTTTCAGCTTCTTTTGGTGTGATGATAACCTTATTCTTCTTTTTTATTCAGTCGATTCCTAGTGCCTCGAAAACAGCACAGCCGGTTTCACTGGGGACCCTAAAGCCGCTGTTTCCACCCTGGTAATTAACTTTCGGGCACTTCTCTCTGCAGTCACCCTCAGCCTAACAATTGCTCATTAAAGTAAACGTAAGGATCCAAAACGATAGTGCTCCAGAAAATTTTTGCACAACTTTAGTAACTTTATTCGACTCATTAAATAGAATAGCTTCTATGTTCTTTCTTATCTTTAGGAAGCTGGATGTTTGGTATTCATCCTCCAAGGTCGCTACCTCCTTTTCGGCGTAGAAATTGCTCAGAAGCCACGACCTCACACCCGCGAGATAACAACGAGATGGCGCGGGAACGACCATAGTGCCGAGGCTTAAACACCTCCTCCATACCCAGCCCAGTCCCTTGTCTATCCGACATGAACTAAAGCAAGTCCTTTTCGATATCCAATCAACCGGGATGCTTGGATAGGCAACCCAAAATACACCGCTCCGGCAAGCTATACAGCTGCTAAGATAGGCAGCCCAAACCACACCACACTAGAGAGTACCATAAACAGTCCACAGAGGGCAGGCAATGCCCCGGCCTCACACGTCACAAGCTGACTGTCAATGACAGGCAAAAAATTGTTTACCACTTTTCTATTAACGTAGAAAATCGAACAATTAAGAAACAAAATCTTAATTTATTAATGATTTAGCCGCGCAACGCCACGGAAAACGGAACCAATATGTAGAGAATAGTTAACTAAAAATATTTCTTAAAATTTTAACCAAAAATACACAATTCTAACAACTTATTTTATTACTTTTATAAGAGCGAGTAAACGCTGCACCGCTCAAAAGAGTAACAAGGGCATAACGAACTGGGTGGGTAGGGAAGCGGGATTCGTTAATCAATCATGCGCGTCACTAAATAGATAAGACGGCCATTTGGCTACCTTAACAGAGTCATAGTTACTCCCCGCCGTTTACCCGCGCTTGCTTGAATTTCTCACGTTGACATTCAAGCACTGGGCAGAAAATCACAATGCGGCAACACCCGCTGGGGCCATCGCAATGCTTTGGTTTAGATTAGACAGTCGGATTCCCCAGTCCGTCCGGTCTGAGCCCATCGTTGAATGGCGGCCGAAGAGGACACCGGCGTCCGGACGTGCCGATCCACGGGCCTCGCAGCAAGAAGTTCCGCGGGAGGCCAAGGCACGGGACGAAGCCCGATTCGCGGAACGTCTGAGACGCCACTTCACCTCGTCCAGGCCCGGCACGCTCAGCCAGTACCGCTCCCGACCAAGCCCGACACGCCCATCCTCAGAGCCAATCCTTATCCCGAAGTTACGGATCCAATTTGCCGAATTCCCTTACCACATTATTCTATCGACTAGAGGCTCTTCACCTTGAAGAAGACCTGCTGCGGATATGGGTACAGAACGGCGCGAACGCCTCAACAGTGGCCTCTCCTGGATTTTCAAGGTCAGAGGAAAAATCCGGACACCGCCGCAATGCAGTGCTCTTCGCGCTCCAAACAATATTTCCCCTGCTAGAGGATTCCATGGAATCGAAGCGCTTATGCAGAAAAGAAAACTCTTCCCGATCTCCCCGACGGCGTCTCCAGGTCCTTTTGGGTTGCCCGACGAACTCTTCTGAACGAGGGCCCGACTTATACGGTTCCGCTGCCGGGTTCCGGAATAGGAACCGGATTCCTTTCGCCCACGGGTGTGTCACTCTTTACCGTATATGTTTATGTATACATATGTATCAGCGAAAAGAACAACGCATCGACATCGGCTTTCGCCTATGGCTTAGGATCGACTGAACTCGTGTGCAACGGCTGTTCACACGAAACCCTTCTCCACGTCAGTCCTCCAGGGCTCGCTGGAATATTTGCTACTACAACCAAGATATGCACAGACGGCAGCTCCAGACGGGCTCACGCCCGGTCTTCTGCGCTCACCGTCGCGACCTCCATACTCGTCAGGCTTCATGACGACCGAAGCGGCCGTCTCACATGCGCTGACGGCAGAGTAAAAGCCAACGACGCTCCAGCGCCATTCCATTTTCAGGGCTAGTAACTTGCGCAGGAGTTGTTCACACTCCTTGGCGGATTCCGACTTCCATGGCCACCGTCCTGCTGTCTTAAAGTTACCAACGCCTCAAGGTATCCATAAGCGTCGATTTAGGCGCTTAACTCAGCGTTTCGTTCATCCACAGCAGCAGTTCTGCTTACAAAAGTGGCCACTTGGCACTCCTGATCCATATCTCGGATTCACAGTTCAAGCAAGCCGAGATATCCACCCATTTAAGTTTGAGAATAGGTTGAGGCAGTTTCGACCCAATGCCTCTAATCATTCGACTTACCAATGAGATCGCGAGAAACGAGCGACAGCTATCCTGAGGGAAACTTCGGAGGGAACAACTACTAGATGGTTCGATTAGTCTTTCGCCCCCATATACCCGTTCCGACGACGATTTGCACGTCAGAATCCTACGGACCTCCATCAGGGTTTCCCTGACTCGTCCTGACAGGCATAGTTCACCATCTTTCGGGCCCAGCGTGTACGCTCTTGGTGAGCCTCTTCTCGCAATTGAGAACGAGACCCCGGAGTGGGGGCGTCCCCTCAGGGAACCATCTCACTCGGCCCGCGAGCGAGCCTTCAACCTTTCATTACGCCTTTAGGTTCGTTAAGTCCAATGACTCGCGCAATGCTAGACATCCTTGGTCCCGTGTGTCAAGACGGGTCTGGAAAGTACCCAAACTACTTAGCGCGCAGACCGGCGTGTACGGGGTCTGTCAGAGAACACGGTCACCAGCAGCCGTACGGGTCCAATCCGGCACTAGCTCCGAGATGCCAGATTATCCGTCCGCACTTGCGACCGGCCGCGCGGAACAAAATGTCGCGGCCCCACGCTCTTTAGTATACCGTCGGTATTCCGGCCGGGCGACGCGAGCTCCCGCGGGTACGAAATCGCACAGGCTCCTCCGCATGCCTTAGACCGGCGCCCAACGGGTCGCGACGTCCTACAGGGAGAAGTGCACGCGATCGCCCGCGGAGAAACGGCAACGGCGCGGTCGACGCAAGAACGCCAATCCTCACTCGTCGCCGACTCGCCGCGATTGTCCGAGACGTCATTGAATCTCCCCTTCGACCTTTCGGGTTTCTCAGGTTTACCCTGAACGGTTTACACGTACTCTTGAACTCTCTCTTCAAGTTTTTGCAACTTTCCCTCACCTGACTTTTCGCTATCGGTCTCGGTGGTCATATTAGCCTTAAGAGAGTTTACCACCCACTTAGGCTGCACTCTCACAGCAACCCGACTCCTAGGAGAGATCTCCCGCCGTCGACGGCGGCCAACTACGGCCTGAGGCACCCTCATGGGTAAGTGGCCCCGTTCAAAGGACTTGGGCCGCCGAAAGACTTCGGAATGGCGGATCACTCCGAACACTACATTTCCGGCGTCCGTCGACCGGCCGCGTTCATGTGGCTCATTCCCTTGCTCGCCCTATGGGGAATCTGGTTAGTTTTTTCCTCCGCTTAATAATATGCTTAAATCGGCGGTAATCCACTGTCTGAGTCGCGTCGTTTATGAAAAGCGGTAAACGGCGCGGCTAGCGTACTACGGCAGACGTCTTAGTGGTAGAGGATAGGCCGCCCCATCGTCGGCGTCGTCTCAGTATAGAGAGACTAAATCACAACGGGGTACGACGACCGCGCTAACACACTCCTTGAACGAGACGTAGCGCGTCCTAATCATTAAGGGCTTACCGAGGACGCTGCTCACGGCGGTTACTGAACCGTTTGACGCGCGTCGTCGAGAACGCGTTCGTCGAACGAGACACTTCTTTATACACACGTTTCATCGTTTGCTGAGGGAATCGAAAAGCCAAGGGCTACTCGACATATTCACAGTCACGATGTTCGGTGTGCGCGCGTGTCGTAAACACTCTTCACTGTCCACGGGCTACGGAGACGCGTATGTTCCGGTGTAGCGCTTGCGATGATAGAATATGTTCTAGGCGTCGGTAAGCCTTACGGGGCGGCAGTCGTGCATATAGAACGCCCTCAGCCAGGAGTGGTCGGAACAGTACCGAGCGCAATGGTGCGTGAATGTGTGTTCAAGTCTGCAGTCCAATTGAGCGAATTAGCTGCGTCTTCATCGACCCCAGCAAGTGATCCCCGTTCAGGTAATCTTTATCGGTTTATTCGACGGAACGCGACCGCACGAGCGCGTCATGAGATACGAAAGGCAATCGGCCGACTACGAACTCGCCGGCCGCCGTGTACGCGCCCTTCATATATTTGCCGTGCTCGGTACTATCGCACAATCGTTCGACATAATATAGGTGTAGTCGTTCTCTGTTTATATTTGATACGTTCTCGCGCAATGAGTAAGAATGCGGCCGCACTGTAACACTTCGCAACCCAGGTAATCGCACCTCGCGGACGCTGGTATGTATATTGGTATGCTGTTGTGTATCGACAGTAACGACAGGCCGGTATTCTTACCCTATCTGCCGCAAATGAAAGTTTTCCGGGCGTAAAACTTTAAGCACGTCAAACTGCGCCGTTAAGCGCGATAATCCGAACGACGATGCCCCAATTACGCGCGGTGGGCGCGCGTGTCATGGCGTCGTCTTGAGTAGAGCGGGATGATGGAATAGGTCAACGGTACCGGATACAATGGTCGTTAGGATGCCCGCGCTAGTCGACAACTCGCCGGATTTACCACATGCGTGAACACACCTCTCAGTTCTAGTATCCTTCAGTTCGACTTAGTTTGTTTTGGTTTGTCAGTTCGGGATAGATGACGCGTTCGTTTGACAAAAACACCGCGCGATGCGCGACTAACGTTCGTATCGATACCGGCCAATCTTATACGTGTTATTTATGTCTAAAAACGTTAATGTCCTTCCAAGGTTCACCTAGGAACCTTGTTACGACTTGACTTCTTAAATGTCAGTTTGTCATTCCCAGACATGGCACTGAGCAACCGGCACCGGTCCGAACCTCACTAATCATTCAATCGTAGTAGCGACGGCGGTGTACAAAGGAGGGACGTAATCAAGCGAGCTTATGACTCGCGCTTCGGAAAATCCTCGTTCATGGGAACAATTGCAAGCCCACCCTAGCAGAAGGGGTTCGCGGTTACCCGGCCGCTCGCAGGGAGCTGATTCCGCAGTGTAGCGCCGGCGGCCAGAACTAGGCATAAGACCTTAGTGCTCAATCTCGGCGCTAGAACCGCTGCCTTAAAAAATATTGTTACGCGACATAAAAGGCACGGACCGACGCGAGCGACGACGGCGGCTTTCGATGCGAGAATACGCTAGTTAGAGAGTAGAGTCTCGTGCGATAATGGAATTAACAGACAAACGCCCACAACTAAGAACGCCATGCACAACACCCACCAATCAAGAAAAGCTGTCAATCGTCAACCTTCCGGTCCGGGCCTGATAGTTTCCCGTTTGAGTCAATTAAGCCGCAGGCTCCATTGGTGGTGCCTTCCGTCAATTCTTTAAGTTCAGCTTGAACCTACTTCCGAACCAAAAACGTTTGGTCCGGAAGCTGCCGCCAGTATCGAGACGTGGGGATCGCTAGCTGCTCGTTATGTTAGAACTAGCGGCGGCATCGCCTTCGAACTTAACTTTCGTTCTTGATCAATGAAAGCGTTTTGGCAAATGCTTTCGTTCTGTACCTTGCGACGATCAGAATTCACCTCAACCGAATACGAATGCCCATCCGTCTTTAATCACTCGAGTTAGAAACCAACAAATGAACCGAGGTCCTTCATTATCGCTGCAACAGTATTCAGGCGAGTTTTAGCTGCTTAAGCACTCGGTTTGTGCAAAGTACCGCGCACCTCACATCGTGAAGAGAGCACCGGATTGAAGTGGCCGCCCCGAAAGGCTAAGCACCGCAGCGTCCGCGGACCGCAGTTAACACCGCGACGATGAAACGCGCGCGGACACATCGAATACGACTTTTGAACCCAAAAACTTAATATACATTGGAGCTGCATTACGCAGTGCTGGACCAGACTTCCCTCAATTGATCTCGTAAGGGTTGAGAATCATTCATTACGGGGCTCGGATGAGTCGTTGTTATTTCGCATACTCCCCTCCAGGAGTGGGTTTTGCGCGCCTGCTGCTCCTGGAAGGGGTAGCCGTTCTCAGGTCCTCTCCGGAATCAACTGATTCCCCTTCCGTTACAACAGTAGGCGAGACTACATCGAGTTGATAGGCAGACATTGAAAGAGCTCGCGGTGCGAGACCGTGCGTCAGCAAAAAGTTATCAGAGTCACAGGTGTACGATGACGGGCTTAACCGCACAGATTGGTTATAGGAATAAAGCTCTCCGTCTCCGTGAGCCGGTTGCATGTAGCTCAGATTACCACAGGTTACCAAGTAATGTGGTAGATTAGAACATAACTGATTTAATGAGCCTTCGCGATTTACCTTAATAGGCTCCTAACTGAGAATGCATGTTAATCTTTAGAAAGAAAATGCTACTAGCAGTCAACCAGGGAACTACTATCGTAGGGACGACGATCGCGGCGCTATAGGCCCAATCGAGCCTCTACGAGCAGATCCGCATGCGATGGTCCAGCGATGCGCGTAAAGACGCGCGGCGTATTTACCGCGTATGGAGTCTCGACCAGACACTGTAGTTCGCTCGGAGAAACGTGCACCGAGTGGCGCGCGCTGGCACTCAACGCACTTCATTACCGTGAGAATCGTAGAGTCGACGGCGGACTACCTCGTCGACCGAACGTCGAGACCGCGCAAAACTAAGGACAGTCAAATGTTACAATGAGTGTTAAGCGTTATCGTCGTGTCTTTTATTCGCCCTAACATTTCGTATTTATAAAGCTTAGACTAATCGTCGAGGATGTCTGGAAAACTTCGACTACTCCGAACCGTCTAGATCAAATCACTCGATGCAGAGTCGCGGAACATAAGAGATAGGACGGCATCTTTGTATGAAATCGCGCGTAGAGCAGCCGGTGCAAATTTAGCTGTAATGAACAACGTGGTAACATTTTGGGTGTGGTCGCATGTGACCCTCGAACGTAAGAATCTAGTCGCCGCGGCACGCCTGGGATCCAAGGCACATTAGAGATCTATGAACACTTCTTTGGCCCGAAGGAGATTTTCCTTGCTTCGTGCAGCAAATTACCACACTATCAGTGACACACACTAGCGGGTACGATGTGGGCTGACCGTAAATTTGATCGGACATGATGATGTCTCTGTTATACTCAGCTGTACGATCCACACGTTGGCCGAATCCACATCGTAGTAAACACAAGGCCGAGAAGTTGTTAGAGCAGCGCACGAATAGAGCGTTCATAGCTACTTATCGTTGCTACTAGCTAAACATCCTATCTGATACGCACATGACGACTACTCTCGCTTATATATGCGCTCGTGTCCGGACGGCGATCGTGCACGTCGAGCAAAACACGCGGAAGGTGGCGGGTCGCGGTCGATTTCCTGTTTGATCGACGCTATGGGCGTGTGTCGTCGCGTCTATGAACTTCCAATTTGAGGAGCTGCTCCACTTACTTAGTATACTATAGTACTTTAACTAGGTCATTTGCACGGCGCGTTAAGACAATTGCGCTCAGCATCGACCGTGTTATCATTTAAAGCCGTATGCTGTTCGTGAATTAATTTTTATGAATGCTGTCGCCTTTACGGAGGTACGTCCTGGTAAATCGATCAGAAACTGATGGACGTCAAATCGCGGTATGTGGAAATTCGCGGAGAGCGAGGATTGCAACGACGGATGCGCGTACAGTGCAGAAAGCTTCGCCGGGCGTAGGAGCGAAGACGAGATGCGCGTATATGAGAAACTTCGCGGAGGACAGGGATCGCCAACGACGAATGTCGCCTATTGGAAACTCGCCGGCAACAGGATCTCCACGACGAACTCGCGGTCTAGGAGGAAACTCGCGGAGCGACAGGGATCTCGAACGACGAACTCGCGCGTATTATGAGGGAACTTCGCCGGTGCGACAGGGGTTAGGGCGAGTACAATGCTATATAGGTACCATTAAGAAGTATCTCTACTCCCCGTTCGCCGGCCTTCCGTATCGGCTCGTCTGGACCGACGGGAGCGGCGGCGTAGGTCTGTCACTCGACTAGGCATAACCACGACTCCCCCGTCATGCCTAATGTGGATGGTCGGAGCCGTAACGTCGATGAGGAAATTCCCGGAGCGCGCGATCGCGAACGACGACGTCCCGCGTACATGGAGGATTGCGGAGCGACAGGACTCCCAACGACGAATCGCCGCCTATTATGGAGAACTTCGCCGCTGACAGATTCCGAACGACGACTGCCACGCGTATATGAGGGACTCGCCGTGGCAGGGTTAGAGGTGAGTAGAATGGTATATATACCATAAAGAAGTATCTACTCCCCCGTTGGCCGGCTTCCGTCTCGGCTCGTCGGGGACGACGGCAGCGCGGCTTAGGCTGTGAACTCGACGTAGGCGGAAACACGAGCCGGCCCCTCGCCGTAATGTGATCGTCGACGTCCTGAACGTTAGATGAGAACTTGCCGGCGCGCGGATGCGAACGAAGGTCGCGGTACTAGGGAGGAAATTCGCGGAGCGACAGGGATATCGAACGACGAACTCCCGCCTTTATGGAAGGAAAACTTCGCCGTCCGACGGATCCCAACGACAACTCGCCGCCGATATGGAGGAACTTCGCCGGCGACAGGGTTAGAGGGTGAGTACATGCTAGTGGTACACATTAAGTAGTTCTCTCTCAGCCGTTTAGCGCCCTTCCGTCATCGGGTCGTCGTGGACGACGGGCGAGCGGCGCCTGAGTCTCGCACTCGACGTACGCCATAACACGAGCTCGCCCCGTGATGCCAGAGTAAATCGGTGAGTCTGAACGTGATCAGGAAACTTCGCCGAAGCGCGCGGATCGCGAACGACGACGTCGCGCCGACATGAGAAACTTCCCGGAGCGACGGATTCCGAACGACGAACTCGCGCCTATATCGGAGACTTGCCGCGACAGGATCTCGAAGAGAACCCGCCGATTATGAGAAACTTCGCCGCTCGACAGGGACTCCGAACGCCGAACTCGCGCCGTATTATGGAGGGAATTCGCGGTGGGACAGGGGCTAGAGGGTAGGTAGCAATGGCCCTAGTAGGTACCACATTAAGTAAAGTATCTCTATCCCGCGTTTACGGCTTCGTATCGGGTCTGTGGGACGACGGGGCCGAGCGGCGGCCTTAGCTGTTCGCCACATGACGTAAGCGCGATAACCACGAGCTCGCTCGTCGATGTAATGTGATCGGTCGGACGTCTTGAACGTTCGACTGGAGGAACTTGCCGGAGCGCGCGATCGCGACCGACGACGTCGCGCCGTATATGAGGAAACTTCGCCGGAGCGACGGGACTCGAGCGAATCGCCGGTACTATAGAGGAACTTCGCCGGAGCGACAGGGGTTTAGGGGTGAGGTAGCAGGCATAGTAGGTACCACATTAGTAAGGTATCTCACTCGCGTTAGCCGCTTACGTCTCGGACGTGTGGAAACGACGGCGAAGGCGGATGTAGTCTGTCGCACTCGCGTAGCCGCGGTATAATAGGAGAGACTGGGCGCGTCGGTGCGTAATGCGGACGGTCGGACGTGTGACGTCCGATGGAGGAAAACTTCGCGAGCTGGTATTATGCAAAAGCAAACATGCTTTTGAGAACGTGTGTGCGTGCGCGGCCGGATATGTATTTGTATTATGTAATGTCCGCGACGTCCGTTGAAGACGGATTATGACGAAAATAAAGAATAAAAAAAAAATAAAATAAAATAAAAAAAAAGATGAGAGAAGGAATTATTCTGAGGTTATACGGATTTTACTGGGGTCCGCTAGCCTAAAAGACGGTTTCGCCATGTGGATATCCTAATGCGCAGTGCGTTCACACAGGTTAGCTATACGAGACTCGCCTATGTGAGGTAGTCACAGGGGCGAGACACTGTAACGGTTGACGGTAAGTTATTTTTGACGACACTATTACGTGTGGGTACGACTGCCGACAGTCGCATCCCGGCGCCGTTTAACTTTTTTTCCGGCACGAAGGCTCTTAGAGTATGGGGTCTCGTCAGGCGACAAGACGAATCCCAAGCAAAGGGCTGAGTCTAAAGATCCGCGTGAATACTGCTCTAACGGTAACACCCCGCAGGTTACGTAAGTGTCCTCAGACATTCAAGTTCCGAAATCGAACTGAGTGGTCCCATGGTCGACCGGCTAGGGGCTGACGAACGTAGCGATGAGATCCCGCGTGTCGTCGCCGTGCGGCAAACTAGGGCTGGCGACGGCAGACAGCGACGTCGACCGCTAAATAAAGTCACATGTTTTGAGCTTTTGACCTCGGAACTCCTACGGGTATCGTGCCCCTTGATAGAAAGGATACGGCCTTAGGGGTTCAGGCTAATCCACGGATGTAAGCTTCGCACCACGCCCTGAGCGAGTGCGTGAACAATTGTCCGACTGCGGTTCCTCTCGTACTGACAGATTCTATCAAGAACGGTCTCAGTAGGGTAAAACTAACTGTCTCACACGGTCTAAACAGCTCACGTTCTATTGGGGTGACAATCGACGCTTGGGTTCTGCTTGCAAATGATAGAGAGCGACATCGAAGGTAAACGACGTCGCTAGAACGTTGGGCGCAAAGCCATTATCCCTGTGTACTTTTCTGACACTCTTGCTGAAAACTCTTCACCAACGATAGATGCGTGCTTTCGCAGTCCTATCGTCTGACATCGGATAGCAGCTTTTGCCTTTTGGCTCTACGGAGGTTTTTGTCCTCGCTGACCTGCTTAGCAGCTGCGTTTAATTCTTGACAGATGTACCGCCAGTCAACTCCCGCTGGCAGTGTCCTGAATCGGATCAGCGGGAGCATGTGTCGGCGATCGACGCGCGACACCGTGAGGAAGACACGGCCTCAGGCACTACGCGCTTGGCGGAAACCGTGCAGCCGCGCAAGCGGACGGCAGCACGTACGTCCGCTCACCGAGTGTAACAGAAACGATGAAAGTAAGTGGTATTTTCACGCGACAAAGTTCCACTTATGCTACAACTTCTGTTCTTACTTGCCAACAGAGTCAAGCTAACCGGGTTCTTTCCGCAATTTTTCCAAGCCGTTCCTTGGCAGTGGTTTCGCTGAAGTGGGTAGGGAAGGGGAATCTCGTTATCATTCATCGCGTCACTAATTAATGACGAGGCTTTGGCTACTTTAAGAGGTCTAGTTACTCCCGCCGTTTACCCCGCGCTGCTTGAATTTCTTCAGTTGAATACAGAGCATGGGCAGAAATAATTGCGTCACGACCGTGGGGCCATCGCAATGCTTTTGTTTTAATTAGAAGTCGGATTCCCCAGTCGGTGCAGTTTGAGCCGATCGTTGATGCGGCCGAAGAGGACCCGGCCCGACGTGCGTCACCGGGCTCGCAGCAAGGATTCGCGGGAGCCAAGCACGGGACCGAGCTCGGATTCGCGACGTCCTGACGCCACTTCACATCGTCCAGGCCCGGCCGTCAGCCAGTACCGTTTTTCCCGACCAAGCCGCCGCCCCGATCTAGGCCATCCTTTCCGAAGTTACGGATCAATTGGCCGTTCCTTCTCTACTTATCTATGACTAAGGCTTCACCTTGAGACTGGCGGCTATGGGTCAACGGCGCAGACCTCACGGGCCTTTCCTGGATTTTCAAGGTCCGAGGGGACGATCGGATCCGCGCATGCGGTGCTCTTCGCGCTCAACATATCTCCTGCTAGAGGACTCATGGACTCGAGCTTCTGCGAAAAGAAACTCTTCTCCGGATCTCCCGACGGGGTTGCCAGGTCGCTTTTGGGTTGCCGCGACGCATCTCTAAGAGGGCCCGCTTAAAAGGTTCCGCTGCGGTTCTGGAATAGGAACCGGATTCCTTTCGCCGACGGGTGTGTCACTTTACCGTAATGTTTTTAT
>RXPK01005193.1:0-42252 GCA_004143645.1 Protaetia brevitarsis | reverse complement strand
GTGAGGCTTGGTCTTGTTTGTGCGATTAAAGTAGAAAATGTCATGGAGAGTAAAGTGAATTCAATAGAAAGTAAGAATTGTATATGATATATCTTTCGCTTTTAAAGAAAATATGGACGAATAATAGTAACCTAAAAAATAAGTGTAATGTATTTTTTTTTAACAAGTGCTTAAGGAAAGATCTTATCCACAATTACCAAATTTGCCACCGATTTCGTGTTTTTACTACATCCTTAGGCTTAAGATAATATATTCAAAGAGTTGTTCAAAATAATTTTGTCAAATTTTAAAGGCAAACTAATACATTGTTAATTTTTTTAAATAAAATAAATACAAAGTGTTAACATTTCAATTATTGCCACTAGCTATCAAGGTCAATCATGTCTTTAATTACACCTATATTTTTGATTTTAAGAAAAAGTGTTTTATACAAAAATTTCACGGAATTCAATGCTGCATAATCTAAAAATATTTTTGACTATACAGGATGTTCCAAAAGTAGGAAAACGCATACATAACGGTGTTATTTACGCTTTTGTAAAAAATGCTCTGCTGTAAGGCTTTGGTTAAGATGGCGTAGTTTTTATATGCATTTGTTTTACATAGATATGTATATTATATATTATTGTGATTTCTATAACAGATTTGCCCGATCAATGTTTTTTTTTTTAATATGTAAATAACTTTCTAATTAGATCTGCCTTTTCTTTACAGATACCTCCCTCTATAACCTATAATGATAAACACAATACAATACAATCCCAATCCACTAGATGGCTATAAAATACCGTATATGTCCAAGGTATCTAAAGTTTACCCACTCCAGATCATGCGCACTAGTTGTCTCCCCCTCTTACTGACCAATGAGTAGTATCATTATTATTTTTCCAGTTGCGAACCGGTTACCTTGATGGCTGTACATCTGGGGTCTCCTAAATCACTAGCTTGTATATTATTATGCCTTTACTTTGTTAAATATTGAATTTATAGTTTAATTCAATGTATCAAATGAGCTTTTATTAATAAAACAGTGTAATCATTAATAACATGTATAATTTATTAACAAGATCATATCATCAAACATATAACGAGTATGAGAACTTTTACCCAAGGTGAGTATACTTATTTGGAATGTTCAAAACAAATATTATCAATTATCCAGTATATATTTGGATTCTTTAATTCTCAAAATAACTTTTAAATATCCCACGCTATCATAAGAGAAAAGAAAACCACCAACCACGTCTACCAACCTATAGAAATTAAAATTTCAATCAACCGACATCTCACAAGAATTAACAGTAACCTCAGAGTATTATAAAAGTTATACATTCATTTATACAAAAATTTAAACAATGCTTTGACCAGATACCTCGTTCATCGGTTTGCACAGACGCCAGAATACCTCAAAATGGGATTTCCTTGTAGTGACAATCCAGATTAACTCGAATGTTCGCATAGAAGAGTTCAGGTCGGGATGATAACATCGGTACTATAAAAATCCAGAACAACGAACCTCCTTCACAGCATCCGAAGTGTATCTTACACTCGAAACAGCAGAGACATGTATGATTTCATATTGAAAATGTATCCAGGTATGATAAACGCAGCAAATTTCTTATAATGTCGAACAATCTTGACGTTTCTTCTGTATATTTTTAGATCGAAGGTAATTACATGAATTTACATAGAAGATTCCCTTCAATACCAGATATACCACAGGAATATGGTTTGATTCATTACACTTGATGAAAAATAAAACAGTTTTTCAAGATTTTTTTTCCACAACCCTCCGTAACCAAGGATTTTTATTCATTTTCTTTCAGCGAATTACATTGAGTCACTACCCCACTACCTAAAGAAACTTGTGTTTAAGAAAGAGCCATCTACACAGGAAAATAGGAAGAATGGAATGACGGAGGTATTTTTATTCATTTCGCAAAATTGTAGAAAAAACTATTCCAAAATTTGCAAAAAGATAGAAATATGCTTAACAAGAAGAATAACATCAGCTATAAATTTCGATAATTAAATGATTACTACATGTAAATACTTTTAATTAAAGATGTGTTTTGTTGTGATTTAATGTTCATTTGTTTCTCGTTATACATAAAGGACAAACATTAAGTCTTAGTTTAATGGCTTATGAGTAAAGTACATATTATTTAAGTAATTAGGTAATAATATAAAAAAAAATAAATAAGAAATCAAATAAACAATCACTGACATGTATGAAGGACAAAGTATTCGTTGACAGATTTGACGTTTAACTGCTGTTTATGCTGGTGAAATAATTGTCATGGCTTGCCTTATTATGTTATTAGTTTTGTATTTTATTATCTGATACTAACACATATTTACTAATTCGAGACTTTGTTCAATCATATAAAGTTTATGTATTAAGCCAACATGTAAATTAATGGAAAATTCGGTAGATTTATTTAAAATCATTAATTATCCACAAAATTCTGCATGAGGTATCATAAATGTTTAGTACAATTTAGAAGGGTTTTGTGTAAGGGTTGATTTAACGTAAGCAAAGATATAGGGTGCTATACACTAATGTCCGATTGCTTTTTGTTTTCAAGTTACAAGCTGTTGACGTTAAAAGGCTTTTATTAAACAAAACAACATTCAAAAATATAAGATACATATTAGTTCTGCATAAGGTGTTTAAATTGGTGACCTTGTTCCTGAATACACATTCCCCAATCTTCGTGTTAATGACTGACGGCATCTTTGAAATATGTTAGCATTATTACGAACTCTGTCAGCAGACTCCACAATTCTGTTCCATAATTGTTCTTTACTATTTAGTTCCGCGGCATACACTGCACTTTTCATAAAACCCCAAAATGAAAAATCGAGGGCATTAAGATCTGGACTACGAGCTGGCCATGATATAGGTCCCCCACGACCAATCCACTTATTTCCAAATTTTCTTTGCAGGAATTCCCTTACTCTCCTAAAATAGTGAGCTGGCGCGCCGTCATGTATGTAGTACATTCTTCTTATAATATTCAATGGAACATCTTCTAATAAAGTATTCAGTTTATTTTCCAAAAAAAGTCGATAGAGTTCCCCTGTCAATCGTCTGGGCATTCAAAATAGACCAATTAGATAATTGTCGATTATACCTGCCCACACATTAATGGAAAACCCATACTGGTGATTCCGTATTACGTTTTGATGAGGGTTTTCATCGCTCCAATAATGCATATTATGAATATTCAAAATGCCATCGCGACTAAAACCTGCTTCATCGGCAAACAAAATTAATGACAGAAAGTTTTGCCCTTTATTTTGCAACCTCTCGCAATATTGTAAACGCGGTAGGAAATCCTGTTCCAATAAGTGATGGATTTTTTGGAAATGAAATGGATGAAGAAGTTGTTCTTTGAGGACTTTCCTAACAGATTCACTATTGACATTCGGTATTGACTTCTGGTGCTTATTCTAGGATTGTCTTCTATTATTTGCAAAATAGCTTCTTCATTTGCAACAGTACCAAGAGTCTCTTAACCCCAGAATCAAATTTTGGTTTTTTAAAGCAACCATCTTCTCCCTAACGCCTATGTACGTCAATAAATGTCCTAACATTAAGAACTTGCCTTAATGGGTATCTCTCTCGATGGATCCGTTGAGCTTCTGAAGAATTTGAACAAGCTTCGCCGTAACACATGATCATGTCCCTGTTTCTACGAAAGTATAACGCACATTTTGAAATAAACCTTTCAAGACACTATGCTAATATTGATTGAACATTTACCAAATATTTTGTTTCATGAAATCACAGCCTACTTTAAAATATTTTTTATTGCCTAGGTAATACTAAAATACAAGAACAATATAAAAAACAGTTTGTAACTTGAAAAGAAAAAGCAATCAGATATTAGTGTATAGGAACTTTGTTTGTTATTTTTCGTTCCTCTATCTCGTGATGCTATGCATTGTAGTTTTTTTTATGTCACCCTGTATAGGGTGTTCCATTAAAATAACGGTGTAGGTATGCTTTCTCCTGCTTTTGGAACACGCTGTATAGTCAAAAATATTTTTAGGTTATTCAGCATTGAATTCTGTAAAACTTTGTACAAAATACTTTTTCCTAGAATCAAAAATATCGTAGAGCTGTAATCAAAGACCCAGTCTTCGGTGAGACACTTGTACATCAATAGGTTTTATTTTTGTTACATTTCAAACTGTAATAACATCTAAAAATATGCAGCTTCTCTATTACTAAATATTCTATAAAAACAGGTAAATTAAAATGTTACAAGTCATACATACATATCCTTTGTTGAGATTAGATCAGATCAAGGTTGGGATGGCCAAGAAAACCTGAAATTCATTTCGTAGTACACATCTCATATAGTACAAAGCTACACCATTCTCAACACCGCTTTCATACATTTACGTCGTCCTGAGTTCAACCCTGTTCGAAGTTATAACGACCGACCATAGCCATGAATTATATCTGGAACAAAAAGCTTACATTTGTATAATATGTTTCAAAATTAAAACATTCACTCGGGACCCGTACATCAATCGCTACCTTTTTTTTTTTTCGACCTACAATACCATACCTCATGCGTCCATCGCGAACGTTGTAAGTACGTTTCGTATTGAACCTTGCGTCGAAAGTTCATTTCAGATGGGCCTCCCACGATTCTTAAACATAGAAACACAGTGGGACTATTGCATTTTTTGAATTCGACTCGTGTCATGTTCGGGCGGAAGTTCCAAACAGGATACAGGTAGATACGAAATTTGTTGTTGTTGCTTGTAAGTAGTGTTTTGTTTGGTCACGTTGCTAATAAACAATTTTTTTCCTATTCTCGTGATTGGAAATATTTATAATAGACGAGTACCACAATGTATATTTGTAAGATATTAATGCGAAGATGTACAAAGGTGTAATACAACGTGCCTGGTATTATTTATTGTTGAGTAGTTATTACATAACTGCAATTTGCATCGAGAAACAGGAACAATGGCAAGAACAATGCTACTTTTGATTTATTGCGTTTATTAAACGAACACGGTGTAATTAGTTTTCTAAATGTAAACAAGTTTTAATGGGATTCACGTATTAAATAAATACGTTATGTAAGATGTTTTATACGTTACATAGGTGCCTGGGCAGCAGGGTTCCTATCCGCATTAATATTAAACTCGTGGACGGCGCATAAGTAACAATTAATAATTCTTAATCCTTATAAATATTTATCGTTAATTAGAAATGATCGCGTGCCGTCAAGTGCATAGAATATTGAATACATCAGTCACACAAAGAGTGTTAATATTGCAATAAAATCATGAAACTTTTAATGCGGAACGTTTATCATGTTACTATTGACATACGTACAGGAAAAATTGTGTTTGAGTGTATAGCTTTACTCGAAAATTTATTAGTGGAATGAAACAGTCAGTTGAGCCTATACTTTCTCGTTTTTATTCTTTATAATTTCTATACAAAGCAACGCTTTCGTAGTAATAACAATCTTCCTCAATATATAATTAAAAATCAGTTTTTTAAAATATAAAATAAACTAACAAGGGAACTGAAAGATATGACAACATGGTTTACTAACAACAAACTGTATTTAAATGGTAATAAAACAAAATATGAAATTTTCCATACTATTCAAAATACAACACAACTTGATTTCAACATATCTTCACAAAATAATGAAATTGAACGAGTCAATGAAATGAATTTTTTGTGTATGACTATGGACGAGACATTATCTTGGAGTACTCATTGCCAAAAAATTATAAGTAAATTAAATTCTAGCTGTTACCAAATACGCAATCTTAGGGCTATAATTGATCTTAAATCTTTATTATCATTTTATTATGCTAATATCCACAGCAGACTATCATAAGGTAGTTATTACTGTTTAGGGTGCATCACCAGCTGCGCGAAGTGTGTTTTTGGCCCAGAGACGTATTATATAATGCATGGCTGCAATTAACTCTAGGGAATCATGTAAAGCTTACTTTAGAAAATGGAATATCATGCCAATGCCTGCCATGCATATATATGAACTTCTAAAATATATCCACAAAAATAAACGGGAATTTCTGTGCAACAATGATGTCCACACGTATGATACTAGGTTCAAACATAATTTTTATATTCCTAAATTTTCATTAAATCTGACTAGAAACAGTCCTAGTGTTTTGGGTTTAAAAATATTCAACGCATTGCCTCAAAGATTTAAAGAGATTATAAATTGCAATCAATTTAAGTACAGTGTTAGAGCATTCCTATTAGAAAGATGTATATATTCTCTTGACGAGTATTTTAATTCATGTACCCTGTAGTTTCTGTTTCTATTGTTATTTTTTGTGTATTGACTTTGCCCACATATTTATATATGCATGGAGCATTATTATTATTATTAACTTCGCAACCGTAAATCGCAGAAGGTCTTTGTTTTCTACATACAACCGTTTAAACTTTTTCTCATTCTTTCAGCAAAGCGCTCTTTAAAGACTGGTTTACATAAAGCCAGTGGAAAAGGAAGTCAAGTCAGCAAGTAATTTCCTGCAAGTTATTTGCTCTGTGAATTTTTTCGACTACATACGTGAAACCAGAAAATAGTTTGTCACATTCTCCTAGTACAGACGCCACACTAACTAATTCTTCTTTCGAAAACATTATTTTCTACAAATAATTTAATTACCTACACTAAACACGATTAAACGTCAAAAAAAAACTACTTTCATTATCATACTAAGATTACAAATATGATAGTAACAATAAAAATTAGACAAAACTGTAATAAATTTCAAAATGCAATTACTGTTAATTTTGATATGAATATTTTCAGTGAGTGTCATTTTCTGTAATTAATTTCTCAATATCTAAAACAGTGAGTTCAAAAAAATTAAAATTGTGTTTGGTATGTAAGGAATAGCTATCCAGACCTTGGGTCTTTCTTGTTAGGTTATAATTGTGTTGTTTAATTCTTCTTTTTTAATTCACTAATTTAAATACAATTCATATGACGATGTCTGTATTTTATTTCATATATTATGTTACTCATGTCAGTTTATACGTAGTTTTGCTTATTATATCTTATTAAAAATATTCTACTTCTTCACTGTATTACCATTATAAAAAAAGATTTATTTTTCTTTTCATTTTTAGAATATTTCTTAATTTATTTTATATTCCCGAAATACAGATCAATTTTTGTGGTTTTTTTTTTAATTTTTGATTGCTATTAATTGGTCTTCAGTGACAATGGACACTATATTTTGGTTTTTGGAAAAAAAATTCTAGTAATAACGCACAATACTTGTTGATAGCGGCATACCACAGGGATCTGTTTTAGGACCCATATTATTTAGCATATATATTAATGATATTGTATTATGTATTATCCACAGTCGCAGCGAATGCCGTTTTGGATGTTTTGAACAAATGGTTTTGTAGAAACATGTTATCTTTAAGCATCGAGAAAACAAAATATATGGTATTTCATGCTAGGCAGAAAAGTGTACCTGATATGAGTTTAAGCACTGATGGAAAGACTTTGGATAGTTGTCAACAAACCAATTTCTTGAGGGTTAGCATTGATGAGACGCTATCGTGGAAGGAACACTGTGATCACTTAGTGGGGAAACTGCATTCTAAAGCTTACGCCTTCCGTTGTTTAAGATCTGAAATCTCTATTTCCTGCTTGGTTTCGTTGTATTACGCAGAAGTATACTCCAGAATCTAATATGGAATATTACTGTGGGGCAGTTCAGCAGCAGCATAACATATATTTTTAGCACAAAAAGCTATAGTAAGGTGCATTGTAGGAGTGCATTTTAAGGATTCTTGTCGTCCGATCTTCCAGAAACTTCAACTTCTTCTGTGCCATGCATATACATTCCTGATGCCGCCAGTTATATATACAAAGAAAAGAATAATATTGTCACTAACACTACCTATCATGAATATTATACTAGAAGAAGAGACGATTTCCATTTGCCAGCATGCTCCATGGTTCTTGTTAGCCAAAGTGTACACATTAAAGGAATCAAAATATTTGACCGCCTACCACAAGCAATAAAGAACTTTAAAGTGCTACTCCATATTTAGAACCAGGTTAAAATCCTACCTCTCTGAGCGTCTTCGTTATTCGTTAAATGATTTCTTTTTATAAATTCTTTTTTTTTATGTATATATACTATATATATGTAATGCTACTAATTTTGCACAAGAGAATTATGTTATTTTGTTATTTTGTTAATGTTATTATGTAATTCAGTATGTTTATTTATTTTATATTAATATTATTTTTTGATTTGACATATTATACACACCATTGTGTCATTAGTAATAAAGCTTCTATTCTATTCTACCTATTTGTTTAGTTTAAGACTTCTTTCCAGATGCAAATATGCAAAAAAAAATCTTTTTTGTGCACACAACTATTGTAGAAGTCCAAAGGTTTATCCTTTTAATTACTCTTATTGATAATATTAATCTTTTGATGGTAACGGATGATTTGGCTTGTAATTAAGTGACCGGTTGGAACATATAAGTTTTGTGGAAGAATTTCGTAATGGCAATTCTAGTGTTATTTATAGCTTTCATATCTAAAAATCTGTTTTATATTACACAGAATAAAAGAAAGAGTATTCCTCAAACGACCGTTTCATTCCACTTATACAATTAATGCTTTTTAATATGACGCAAACCTTCCCTAGAATGACAAGAAATTTGTATTATTAAAAGAATCATTCTTTTTTCTTTTTAAATAAGCGTGTAAGCAATAGGTAGAGATTATTTTTTTGTATACTATTTATTGTTATACATGCACATAGTAGTTTATTTCTCATTCATCATCCAACGTTGTATGCTCAGGGATTTTCTTGTGCCAGGGATATTTCTGTCACCGTTCCAGTTGTTTATCGTACGTGTGACTTACTACAGATTCGGGATCCGCAGATGCGTTATTGAAACTACGCGCCGTTGTGTCAACAGAACCGTCTGACAAAAGCACGACCGCAAAGTCAATATGAAATGAATTGCTCGTTCGAGGAAGAATGTTCGGAATTTTTTTTTGCCGAACAATGCGTTTTCGAGTCGGTTTGAGTCCGAGAAGCAGGCATACATGTTGATATTATGGTGGTGAATTTAGGTGTAGAGCCTTTTTAAATTAAAAAAAAAATTTTACAGCAGGTATCAAAATATAGTAATGGGAAAACCGTATCTTTCTTGAGAGTGCATTCATCAAGGTAGTAATGGTGAAGATATGTGTGGATTAATTTCATCAGTATTAAAGAAAGTTGGTTTAGTCATTGCTTAACCACTTGCCAATATTATCAATAAATGTTTTATGGAGTGGGTTTTTCTTCATAACTTAAATTCGGAAAAAACAATACCTTTATTTAAGAAAGGTAGTATAGCGGATTTAAATAATTATTGACCAATAGCGATTTTACCTGTATTTTCGAAAATATTTGGGGAGTTACTTAAAATAAGATTAATAGATTTTTTTTTCGAAAAACAGTTCTCAACAATACGGCTATCGCAAGATTACATCTACTATTAAGGCATCAATAAGACTTATTGAAGATATAACGAACGCTATTGACGAATCACAAAATGTTCTGCTATTTCATTAAATTTGAGTCAAGTTTTGATTGTGTTAGTCATGATATTCTTACAAAAAAAAAAAGCCTAGAACACTACGGTGTGCGAGGTGTATCTTTGAAATTATTCAAGCCCTATTTAGAAGACGTCAGCAGATTGTAGAGGTTGAGCAATCGTTATCTTGTCCGACACACGTATCATTAGGGTTCCTCAAGGATCTAAACTTGGTCCCGTTTTATTTATTATTTGTCTAAACGACTTACCTTGTAATTTGGATTATCCCAGTACTGTAATATTTGCAGATGATACCATTCTTTTTCGTAGCTAAAGTACTACAAATTCCTTAATTGACAGTGAAGAAATATCTATTGCACATGTTAATAATTGGTTGGCTGCCAATAAATTAAAACTGAATGAGAATAAAACACAGAAAATAAGGTTTTGTTTAGGGCAAGGTAATGTGTGTTCTCTTAATCTTCTAGGTGTTACTTTAACTTCAGATTTGAATTGGAAATGTCATATCAAACAGTTATGTGAAAAATTAATGGATGTCTACCAAATTAGAAAAATAGTGAACCTGATCACTGATATGAAAACAGCTTTAATGCTATATTATGCTAATTTTCTTTGGTTAGTCAACTATAGCATAATTTTATGGGGAGCTTCTTACCATGCTCTAAGAATTTTTAAAACCCAAATAGTATATTTCAAACTATGGGAGAAAAGTGCTCTATTGCAGCCGCGAGCAAATATTATATACCTAGCCGAAGGCGAGTTTTGTAATTGCCCAAGGTCTGCAGTAGCACTTTCCTCGCGTGGTTTGAATACTATTTTTTTCCAGCCAGTTCAATTTTAACTAAATGCCTAAAAATAATAAAGACATACCTGTGAGTGACATGATAGATAGTAGGCTTAATCTGTCAAATATTTTTTGAGAACTGTCAAGTTAGCCTCGTTTTAAAAGTGTTTAATAATAGTTTAATTGAAATTTAATACCTAATAATTTAGCAATTATCTCATAAATGGGCTCGGATTGGGTCGAATGTACTAATGTCATCTATCAATAATGTCACATATTATAAGATATACAGTTTCACCATGTCAATGTCACTTACTTTCCTCCATAGGGAGGAAAAGTACAACTTTCGCACTGAATTCTTGTCTAAAGCTAGTTTTACACTTGTCAATTTCTAGATCAATAACTAGGACTTGGAGGACTTGATGTCAATAATGGTTTTACACTTGTCAACTTCTAGTTCGATTTTAAGTTCAATTTCTAGTTTAAGTTCTGTTCAAATTTAAGATGATATTATACTTCTGGTCATGTTATATATTGCTATGTTTCATAAGAGGAAAACTATCAACCATATTTAGATGTAATTATTATTTTATGTTTGTAAGTCCAGTACAATTTCGATTAAATCGTATTAGTAGTCATGGAAGTTGAATATAATTTATCGTCTGACAACTGTACGATAGCCTGGTATCCTAGGTTTCTATTTTAATTGAATGGGGTAGCGACTCTATGTAATTCGTTGAAAGAAAATGTATGAAAATCCTTGGTTACGTGTGGGTTGTTGATGAAAGTCAAAAGCTGTGTCATTTCTTATCAAATATAAATGACTTAAATCATATTGCTGGGGTAAATCTGTATAAATGAATGTATAACTTTAATAATATTTTGAGATTACTGTTATTTCTTGTGAGATTGAAATGTTTAGTTTTTATAAGTCGGTGGACGTGGTTGGTGGTTTTCTATTCTCTTATGATAGCGCAGGATATTTGAAAAGTTACTTTTTGAATTAAAGAATCTAAAATTATGCTGGATAATTGATAATATTTGTTTTGAACATTCCAAATAACTATACTCACCTTGAGTAAGAGTTACTCAAGGTACTCACTTCATACTATTTATATGTTTCTGATATAAACTTGTTATGAATTATACATGTTAATAATGATTACACTGTTTTATTAAAGAAAGTTATTTATTTTTTTATCTTTTGCTTAAAAACATTAGCCGGGGAAAATCACAATAATATATTTGGTTACATCCACGTTGTATTATTGTACCCACCTGTTTTAGTTTCGATATTTACTATTTGTATATTTAATAATTTATTGGCAGTTATTTTGATTCTTCTAAAAAGGTATCTAAATTGTAATCTTCGAGACAGAGAATGCTTAACCTCAAACCTTTACCCGCATTTGTTTTAAGTATGCAACATCACTACAAGAAATAATAATATCCCTGTTGTGACAGAGCGATACCACCCCAAACGTTACAAAAGAAACTAACCGATTCTAATATTCCCAATTTCAAGTTCTATTAATTGACAAATGTAATACAGCAGCAAGTTCTATTTTAAGAAATAGATATTGATCTCTATGAAGATCCTAATATTTATTGACAAGTATAAAACGGCAATAAGTTCTAGTTCAACAACTACAAATTGATCAATTTTAAAGTCTAGAAATTAATGAAAATATTCACAAGTGTAAAACCAGCTTTAGATTACCTGCTGTTGATTTACTTTCTGAATGTATTGTTGTCATTACTCGAAGAAATAAAACATATTATTATTATTATTATTAATCTTGCTCGACGGAGAGGTTTTTTTGTGGGTGGAAGTCCCACACATCGGACTTAACGCCTAATAGTGCATCTTCCCGTTCAAAAAAAAATCATTATTATTAATTTAATAATTTCCTTTTTTTTGTCCCGCTGTAAAATTTAATTTAATTAATTTACTCACCAGCACTACAACGGTGAGGATAACCTCTACGGCTAAATATAGGAGAAAATGATTTCTTGTTTATTTTTTTATTTTATATTATATTTGAGCAACTTCATGCGATTATATCGTCGTTAAATATATCTGAAAATTGTTACTGCACTATAAATAAAGAGATGGAAGTTGCATATAACCATTTCATTTATATGAATTAGTAAATAATTTGTACTTTCCAATAAACATAGAATCTAAACAAGCATTTTTTTCTAGTGATATTGTAAGTGAATCGTGACCTGTTTACTGGCAACAAAATGATTAACTAATGATTTTACGTAGCGAAAAAAACATGTCATGCATCTAGTTACATGTTGAATGTTATGTATGACCTCCTTAAGACACAATAAAAAAGTTTCTGTTCACATGCAAATATATAATAATCCTCTAAAATAATCTACATAAACATTTTTATACTAGAAACTAACTACATACACACATTATACATAATTAGCTTTTTTCCTCTCTCCTTAAAACACACAGATCCATCAGGTAGATAAGCCATGGCAATTTAGACAACATTTTTCTTACCGTACGAAATACACACGACATTTGCATAACTCTTTCCTAATTTATTTTTATTACGTTAATAACATTTGCATATTAGTAGTATTTTAAGCGCCTTCAGTTAGGGTATCTCGAGAGTTCCCTCGCCAGCCGTTTCACTTGTCGTGTTAACATTTCGGCCGAATTTAATATTATTGTATTATTGCCTGATAGTTGTCGGGCCGTAACTCAATTCTGTATACGGCTATTAGAATGCGTCAGATTAAATACGTGTACATGTGTATGTGTTTGTATTCACTTCGAGAAAGCGACGACAGATTTACAATTAATTAAGGATAGTCCGTTAATTATAGGTGTTGAATGATGCTGACGGGGACGCAAAGGCTATTGAGATAAGAGATGAAGGAACTGTATGTAATGTATTGATCGCTTAAGTGAAATGCTGTAGTGTTGAGATAAGCGACGATATTTCCATTAAATAAATTGATTTGACATTTCGAATTGTGGATTGGCAAATATGCAATTATTTAAATGAAATTGCGATCTGACGAAAAATATCCGGGACTTAAAATATTCCTCTAGTTCATTCATTTACATTTTAAAGCTTAGGTTAAGGTATAGACGCAATGTTTCGCATTGGGGATTTTATATAAATTTTATTTTATTCTAATACATAATAATAGTCTCATTTTTTCATTAATTTACGAGTACATTTTAAATAAGGGCCACAGTTTTTTGCCTATCCTAAAAAAATTACAGTTTGAGATCTCATACATCCCCAAATATTTCTAGAATTCCACCAAATCTATTGTTGCCGATAGTATTGAAAGTGAGCAACAAAAATTCAGAGAAAACATCAACATTTTTTTAGTGTTGCTTAACTGTACCTTTAACTATCTGTTGCTGCAAATATTCCACGTTACAGAACTGCCTAAAGTATTTTCCCTCAATATCCTAATAAAATTTTTGATGAATTTTATGAAAAACATCGCAATTTGTTGCTTTTACAATTACATAAAGGCAGATACACCTGACATGTTACAAATCTCAGTCACTGAAACTGTGACACGTCTGCAAACTTCTTTCGCAATTTTTAAATCGAAAATAAAAACTTTTTTAGGTAACATTTCGGCAAAAAGAAAGTGTATTACTTGTTTTATCCGTACATTCTTAAAATATATAATTCATACAGAAAGATAAATGCCAACAGTAACATTTTCAGCTTCCATTAAAAGTATTATTTTGAGTGAGCGTTTTTTTCGCAACAGAACACCCAATTGTATTTTGTAACAGTTTAAATGCAAAAGTCGGATCTCATACGGAATCAATGAGGTTGATATATGGTTAATATCAAGAAAAATATGAAAAACCGAGCATTTTGTTAAATATGTTATGTTTTTTTAAAATAATATAAACATGAATAGTGTATTCGTTAAATGATTATTCGATAAGTTTTGTCAGTCCATTTATATTGTTTATTTTATACTCATTCATTGGGTTGTAGATGTACCGAGAAAGAAAGATGTGTTGATTCAACCAAGAATTGGTTCACTCAACAAATTTGTGTACCCAGAATTAGTTGCACTAATGTTTTGAATCAATCTACAATTGTGGTTCATCCAATAATCTTAATGTTGGATTAAAATAAATGTTTGTTCAAATCGGCCGCACATGCATTCAGTTAACTAATTTTGTAGTTCCATTGATGGTTAAAGCAAATAATTGTTTGAATTAACAGATATAATTCGACTAAAATATGCGTTTTCTTTCAATGAGGTTACTGTTTTGCAATAAAATTTGTGTGTTGATTTAAACGAAAACTGGTTGAGTGAACGCAAAAATTTAAAATAATATTTTAAGTTGTACATACATTTTCATTTTTCTCAGTGTATAAGCAATCTTTTAAACAGGAATTAGAAAGTAATATTACACGCACCAGAATGATATTTGAAAGTATTTATAGTACAATTATAAAAGCAAGTATAGTTAATATTTTAATAAATCGTTCAACTTTAACAAAAAAAAAAAATATTTATGGAAAATTTATAAACCTATGAAAAAGGTTTGAAAAATTTAAAATTTCGAAGCGTTACCAAATGATGATAAGCACTATCGAAACCCAAATAGCACCTGTATACAGTCTGCACAATTCGAAATGCACGTGATCTACAAGGAAAAATAAAATGCGGAAACACCTTAATTAGATATTCAAGTACTTTACTGACAGTTTTCAATCCCTCAAGGCCTACATTAGAGTATTACAGTTATATCTATTGTTTGTTGCGATGTTGCGCATCATCTGTTGGGTTAAAGATGAATTATGGAAAAAGCAACCAAAAGTTGATGAATTAAAGACGATTCCTCTACATGTGTTCTGAGCTTTCGTTAATTCATTACGTAGCTATATGTAATTTTCGTCAAAAACACATCAAGTATGGAATAAATAATTACATATTAAAACCAACGGGGGTCAGGCACACTAGATCACAATTACAAAAGAAATGCAGTAACCGAAGTGAAACTGCATGTATTAAATGCAAAAAAGGAAATATTTTTTGATGTGAATAATGGATTTGGGACACAAAATAAAGACATTAGACATCCGCAGGATTTGCTTGGGACCGACTTCTAAGAGCGAATTTTTGCGAGAAATTGGTAAATTCAAGGGAAATATGACTATAAGAATACATAAACAACTATATATTCTTCGTATTATTATACGAAATATTACAGAATTCGTGTATCCACTGAAGTTAAATTTTTATTATTACTTTTTTTTTACCTTTTGTAACTAAAAGAAAATTTTGTTTTATTATGTGTCCTCTTCTCAATTCAGAGCGTTTGTGTTATCAGTTATATTCATTGGATACAGTTATTTCTTTTTTTTTTGATAATATAAAGATGGCTGATAAAGCAACTATTGGATTATAATATATAGACTAATGTTGTTAGCCTAACAAAAACACAAATAATCACATATATTTTAAGTTATATCATCATCTTTCATACTATTTCACAAAAGCAACGTAAAATATTTTATTTCTTATTTGACATTTGACAAATACTGTAAAATGTAAAGGATATAACGACACCCACTTCCCAGGTAAAGTGTGGGCGGCATAATTTAACTCTGGATTTTATAAGTTAGAATTAAAAATTTTAAATTTGAAAATAAACAATACTCAACGAAATTACAAAAAAAAATAACACTTTTTATAAGTAGTAGTTAAATATGCACAACACTGAAACGAATCACAATGTTAAAAATTTTAAACGAATATTATCGAAATGCCTAATGATATATTGTGGAATTAAAACATGCAAACTTGAAGATTGACTTGAAGAAATGACTCAAAAATTTTTAAAATAAAAACACGAATAATCCACAATATAAATTACAAATAAAGAACACCTATTTATAACAATAATAGATACAAAAAGATTCACAAAACAATATCCTGAACTTTAAATATTAAACGGAGATAAATTAAAAAGAAAACGGTTACTTTTGAAAAGAAAATACTTTATGACAAAACGACAACTGATCTCATATTAAAAATATAACAAAAGTAAACAATTTAATAAACCGTTGGAAAAATCAAGAAATTATAGTAGTATACTATAGTATATTAATAAGAAACAAGCAAATGTAGTAAAAATAAATAGTGCACACAGCCATTTTCGAATTATTAAAAATTTACATTCTTTTTATCATCTTTATTATTTATGATATAAAACATAATAAAATATCACACAGATCAATATATATTTGGGTTATGTTTTAGTCATAATACAAATGATTTTCAAAAAAGGTAAGCTGGTATTCATACAACTAACATTTGCTGTTCTAAATTAGACAACCTTAACTTTAAGTTATATTGACGACATAAATAAAAATCAATAATTATATAGAAACGGTTGGAAAGTTGTAAGCAAGGTTATGAAATATGTATCAAATGTTGAAAGTTGCACTAGCTGTTCGCTCTTTACATGAAATCAATTACTACCATGCAAACACTGGATTAGTTAGTTACCGTAAATTTAAAACTATATACATAACATATTATATTATAAACTACGTGCCAAAAAAATTACATCACTTCTTCTGGCCGGCTCGTTCTCCGAATCTAAACCCGATCGAGCATCCCATAGATGATGGATCGCTACATAAAGCGTTTACCACAAGCAGCAAACACCTTGCAGGAACTTCATCGTCATCTCCAGCAAGCTTGGGATGAGATCCCACAAGATGCCATTGATTATCTCATTCAGAACATGGCTCACAGAGTTAGACATGTGGAGATGTGACATTTTATTTATAAATTTTTGCTGATTGTTGGTATTTTTCAACTTTTATGATTTACTACTGAAAACTAGTAATTATGATTTACTACTTAAAACTTTCAACTTTGTGACTCAGCTCTTTCAAGGTGTGTTTTTGGCACACAGTTTACTTACTCACTTATACGATTAACTAAGAGTTAGTTCAGATGGTTGCAGAATACCGGGATTTAAGTATGTACTAAGATTTGACAAAGGAAATCTTCTGGGAATATTTAATTTTTAATTTACCCTCAATTGGAGATGATATATGGTCATTAAAACTTCTTTTGATGCTACATAGTTACTTGCTAGAGTTCTTTGTTTGTTATTAATGTACAAAATACAATAAGAGTGTTAGCTATAAGGTTTAAAGTTTCTAGTTCTTTGAACGCATAGAAGACCTACCATAATATATTCGTACAATCATTTCACTTCCATTACGGCATAACTCGTCGACAAATTCTTAATTTAACGTCGCATTTTTCGATAAGAGATGCCTAAACCTTATGCTCCACCGAGCCAGTCCAGCTGTCCATCCACCTTTTACTCACACACAACATCCCTCCATTCATCTCATCCGCAGTCGCGGTCCGTCACTCTGCGCTCCCAGTGCCTATTCAATTCCACGCATCGGGAGTGCCGCAGGGTCGTGGCCGCGACGAGCGCGTCCGTCCGTTCGATAAATTAATAACGCTCCGATATCCAGCGCAAGAATCGGATATCTTCCCGACAGAAAGGAGTGTTGTCAGCTCGGCTGGTCAAAAGAGCCGCTACTCGCGGCCGCCGCCTAATCGCGGACGAATCTCAACACTCACTCAAAATCACGGTCCCCATCTTATTTATGGTCTGGTGACCCGATCTAACATTATAGACCTTTTATCTGGTTGTCGGGTTATTCGGGAATGTTAAGTAGCTATTTATAATTACCGCCGCTAGATGGTATCCGTTCGCCTTTGGCGGAGAGGCGCCTCGATCTTATTCTCACGCTAGAGACTCGCAGACTACAACTTTGGGCTTTATTTTCTATATAAACTTAGAAAGAGATGAGCGCAGACTATTCGCTCTTAATGCTTCTTCGTTTTTGTTTTCCTTTTCTGTTTCCTTTGTCTCAAAAACACGTATACACGTAGAGTTAAGGAATTAAGTATTTGGGCAGTTCTCTAACAAGCGCACTGTAAAAAATTACAGTAATTTTGCCATAGTAAATCAGGAATATTACATGTAATAACGTTGTGAATTTACCACAATAAATCATGTAAATTTTGTTTTGCATGTTTTCTAGGATATTTAACATGGAAAAAGAAATTTCGGTAAAATTTATAGCTTTTTCATGTAAGTTTAAGATGTAACAAAAATTCAAAAGGAAACTACAGGAAAAAAACATGTACAATTTTGTATTTACTCTCAGAATTTACTTAAAAGTGTAAAATTGACATTTTTTGGGGGTATTTAGTGCACTTTAAAAGTAATTTTACTAGTGAACTATTAATTTTGCTGTAAAAATATGAGGATCTTTTATATTTATTTGTTTTTACTTGAATTTTCGTACACCGTCATAGTTATCCTATACAGGCTGATCAGAAACTGATGTCCAATATGGATATCTTTATAAAGTAAAAAAACTTTTTTCTTCAAACAGAACATGGTGTAACGGAACGGGTTTTCTTGTCTGGGAGCTTTTGGGGATGGCCAGCCCAAATTCAAATAAGACAAGCCAAATTCCGTCTCGCAGACAACCCCTCCTGCTCTTTTGACCGGCGAGCCACTGCTGGGAAACAAACTTTTTGTTCTGTAGCGAATGGTTTTAGTAATTTTAGCCAAAGATGTTTCCCAACTGTGTTTTCCACCGTCAGTCGAAGCAGGGCCGTTAGTTACCCTAATGATTGTCGACTTACCCTTCTCGTCGGCTTTCTCTTACCGATGATATCTTTCTCTCCAACCCCTTCCTAAGGGTTTAAACTGTACTTCTTTTAAATGGCGAAATAATAGACCGACTTATATTTTTACAATTATATATTGAATATTTTAAGACATTAAAAAAAAAAACTAGCAAACTACGCAATTAAATAAAATAACAAGTGAACTAGAATGGACAAAACACAATTTTGTTTTAACGAATTTCTTTTGTGACGATTGAGTTAAGCTAGCAATCTACGAATTTAATAAAATATCAAGCAAATGACAAAACAAAACACAACTATTTAGATGATTTTTTTAGGCTTTACTTAACAATGTTGATTAACTTAAATTCTAGTAATTCTTACTTTCAAATTATTTATTAAGGAGAGAGAGAGAGAGAGAGAGCGAACGAGTTACGGTTTTCACGTAATTGCTTTGGTTAGTTTTAAGCAGAAATTTGAACATCTTACCAGCCGATGTGGGAAAAAATAATTCTTCTCGTAATCCAAATTTTAAGGCACAAAAAACTTTACACAACACTCACAATCTTTTTAAGCCAGGAAAAGGGGGTAATTTTCATGAATTTTATCACAACACAAAACACCTCTCGAGGAAAGCTTGTGCTTCCTGTTCTCAAATTTTAAGCGTATTTTGATTGCAAAACTAAGATGAGAAGTTTAATTTTAAGATTTAGAAACGCCCGATACGAAGGAACGCGTGCTTTTACTTTAGCTGTAACGAAGTCCACTGATTAATTAATTGAAAACAGCTATGTTAAGGTTTTTATAAAACTTTGATTGTGACGTCAATTCGCACCGATAACTAGTTTCGCTTCTCTTTACAGGAGGGCGCAAGTATGACCGAAGGCGCTATTTTTCTGACTTTCAGACGTCCTACTTGAGAGGACCGTGAGAATTGCTGAACGGCAAATGTAACATACAATAAACAAAGAGGCAGATAACATTCAAAGTAATACCATATTATTTTCATTACGCGAGTCTTTAAACGAAAATAGATTATTGTTTCCTGTGAGGCAGACGCTACTCAGCAAATGCCACGGTACCTATCAACTACGTATTAATAAAATGAATTTAAATTCTCGCATTATACAGGATGGAACTTCGAATTCTTACAATGGCATTTTTCAGTGTAGCATTGAATGCAGCGCAAGATTCAACATCGACTAGTATTAAGGTTTAGTCCACCTATTCCTGATAGTTTTTTAAATATTCACACTTATTTCATAAAACCGGCAGAAATATACCAAAGTTTTTCCAATTCCTACAACAGTAAGAACTTTGGTATATAACTTGCTTAACAAAGCAAGTTATTCGGAGCACTCTGTATACCATGTTTCAAAATGTGTCGTCTATTCTTGCATTCATTTGTAATAATATTTGAAGTATTTATTGTGACTAGTTTCCCTATTATTAGTAAAATTCATTTAATAATAATTATTAAAACACTGAAAAACCGATATACTTAAACCAAGGAGGAATTTTTTCCAAGAAAAATTTTCTTCTCACGCATGATTCGAACCTACATACTCTCGTTTGCCGGGCGAACGCTCTACCAATTAAGCTAGAGAGGAGCATATAGACTCGAGCGATAAATCGACGATATTTAAGAAGGATGTCGCTCTGTCAAGATCTTGGACATACCTCAAAATTTACGAATTGCTGTTTCTGAAGCAAAAAGGCTAATGTTAAGACGGGCATCGGCCTGGCGACATAGCAGTAATAATTATATCTACCAACTGCCAACATCCCTCGAGATTTACGTATTGTGGTTAATAAAATCAACAAACAAACCTTCAAACTAATAAAATCTCGTTTATTTTAGAGATATTGCGAAAATTAAGAAAATAATTGGCATAAATAGCGATCACATTATTTTGTCACTTCTAATTTATTAATTTAACAGATATTTGATCTACATCATACATATATCTCATTATTTCAATGAAATGAGTTCTTTTAACTATTACATACATTTGACCCAATAAAACTTTTTATTTGAGCAAAATATTTTATTTGTTAATTCTATTAAAGATATTGTTAAAACAAACAAATTTTATTAACAAAATTATTTGCTTCGCCCAACAATATATTTGTTTGCCCATATTTAAACAAAGATTTTAGTCAATACAAGTAAAATTTGATTTGGTCAACCAAATGGGTTTTTCAGTGTGGGCTGTTTCCATCGTCTGTTGGATTCTTTAAATCCCACGTTTCGGCGGTGTTTCAATGCCGTTATCAGGATTGTTTGCGATGGAAATATATTTAGCGGATATGAATTGCCTATGCGTTTGTTCTGTATTTTGCAGTGAAAACACTACTGTACAATATGGTCGTATATTGGCTTCACGGGAATAGGTATAGATCGTTTGGAACTTATATTTAAACATAATATTTTGAAATTGAGGAGCATGAAAATCAGTTTCCTTTTTGTTTGTCCATCTTCTTTGGACAAGATGGAAGCATTTTCCAAATCTATTCTATGATCTATTTGCCTGTTTCTTGTAAGAAAAAAAAATGAATTCGGTATTTATCTATGAATTTTCTTGATAAATACCTGGTTATTTTCGTGAAAGTATAAACTGCACTGTAAAAAATTACAGTAATTTTGCCATGGTAAATCAGGAATATTACTCTCAAAATTTACTTAAAAGTGTAAAATTGTCATTTTTTTGGGGTATTTAGTGCACTAAAAATAATTTTACTAGTGAACTATTAATTTTGTTGTAAAAATATGAGGATCTTTTATATTCATTTGTTTTTACTTGAATTTTCGGGTAAAACTATAGATATCATGGAAAATACGAAATTCATACGCCGCAATGTGATTGGTTATTGGATTATTTATCTGTGCGCGTAGGTAATTCTATTCGTTTGTCGAACTTATTATTGGCTCAATGATATCATGTACGTCACAAACAATCGTAGGTTTCGCGTAAGCGTGTTCATTCTTGATCCCTGGTTGAGCGATTCAGTATGACCTATTAGGTGCTATAAAAGAATTAGGTAAGTTGCTTGCTCTCTTTATAAAAATACATATGAAAATTACTTCAGTGTTCGGTAAATATAGAGTTCATATAAATATGACATACGAATTTTACAGTACAATCTTTGAAAAACACATCAGCATGTGAAATTTACTAGATGGTAGAAATTTTACCTTATGAAGCAAATTTACCTGTAAAATTGTACGCAACTTTGTTACCAACAATTTTACATGTAATTTTGCTGCAACTTTTTTTACAGTGTATATGGAAAAAATACAAACTGACCATATTTCTCTGATTTCTTAATTTTTTTTTCTGGCGATGGGGTGCATATTCAATTTTTATATAGGCCAAAAAAGCAAACCTTTTTTTTCTTATAATGTGGTTGTTTGCAAAATAATGTTAGTAATATTTGCTGAAAATTCCATTATCTTTAATTTCGTACCTTTTACAATTTGATCGGTCGTTCTTAACTCGACATTTGGTCTAAACAAACAACCTTCAAGGAAATCTAAAATTCAACACAAAACTAATACGATTTTCGGGTTTAGCGGACCAAAGGACGTACAAAAAATATAGTGGCACCTCATATGCAGATTTTTTGTTTCAATTTGTAAACTAGTGTTATCAGACTACCGACCTCTCCTACAATAGACGCTAAAATGATGTATAATAATAAACTAATATGCTCAATAGACTTTGATACTCTTTCTTCTGATATGTGTTTTTGTTTTTTTTTTATTATTTTCTGCCTGAATGGATGCCTTTAGAAGATCATCACGTTCATTGGTAAACATTTCCAACATTTTCTCCACATACATCTTAAAATAATGATTCTGCCGCCTGTGATCACAAAATGTTTTTTAAGAGGGGTGATATTTCCCTACGTTCGCTTAAATTTGTGTTGCCTACGTATTAGAGATCTGGCCAGTCACATTTTTTCTTAACTGTACAAGGAGAAGAAATCTTTTCTACCTTCTTTCTCCTGGTACCAGTCGCTTGAAGAAATGAGGTATTTTGGCGGAAATTTATACAACGACTTTTAACTTATCTCCTCCCCCCGGCGTGTCCTTAACTCCATCTCCATCTCGTTAGCGGGCTCCTTATCTTTTCCTTCGATAGTCATGGCCATCATCGCCCGATATATTCTCTCATTGTTTTAATGAATATCTCGAGATAGGAGGCCCGACCCGGAGTCAGCCAGCTAAGATTAGGGGTCGGTTAGTTGACGATGTTCGACATTATGGGATATGTGTCTTAATGTGTTTTTAAAGAATTACCTAGCCGATGCTTTTCTTTCGCCGATAGTCGTTCGGAAGTGAAATATCGCTACAGGTTCTACAATGTCGCCAGATAACTAACTTTAATACTTGTATGGTACAACGGAGATAAGATGGATAAATGCAATCGTGGAGAAGGTTAGATTGTTTGTATGTTTATGCACGGGAATAAAGTGTGTACCCACTCGTTAATGATCGCTTTAAGTAAGGCGTAACACGATCCTTAGTTCTTGGTTTTTTATTTCGTATGCGTTATAGTATAGTGACAGATATACAGAAACGACAAAAGACGAAATGCAAGCCATCGAGGATTGAGTTCCTGTGAAATACGAAACTCATTCAATGTTCAAATGGTTGTTACCAAATTAAGTTCTTTTCAAGAGCCTCGATAATTACACAATATGAGTATCAGTTTAAGTTATCTCAAAAAATTGTAATAAACTTCAACAGGTGACTCTATAATTTTATTAACACAATCTGAAGAATGATTTTTGCGTTAAAACACAGCTGCTGAAAAAAAAATTCTGCAAAAAAATAGCGGCTTTGCCTTCAATGGTTATCGATAGATCTAAAGATGAAGAAAAACCCGAAGAAGACTTCATTTCCCTGAGATATCATATAGGGATTAAACTCAGATTCGGACTTTGATCTGAAATTTTACATGTTACCTACTTCCAATGTATAGAGAGCTCGTTCTGGCCACAAACTCTTAAACCTGTTGTTCGGCTAAGATTCAAAATAACTTTATGAATTTTGCAAAGAACTTTAAGATCTTTACAAACAAGATAGTAGTGACTATCTCGCTACAATTATACGTTCTAAGTGAGTTTGAAACATTTCAGCAAGTGGATGTTACTTAATGTCTTCGAAGGGTTTGATGGTACTGAAGTTGCTGCTTATAAAACTGACATGTTTTGTATTTACCCTAACCTACCAAGTGTGTTTTGAGGCACAATGATTTGAAATGCTGGAACTTTGTAAGTTAACTGCCCACAGACTGGAGGATTTTTGTATTCTCAAAATAAACTATTTAACACAGAATGACATACAAATTTTTTAAAAATATTTTTTCATTTTTACTAAAAAAATTAAACATAATTTACCGACACGTCCTACCAAGGGTTGTCTTTGAGTCACATACTGTTATTATACTATAAAATGCATTGCTACTTATTTAAAACTAGGTATGGTGGTAAATCCCCCGTAATAGATAGCTTTATATTCGGACTTTCCCTTGTATGTAAGAACTTCGAGTTGCATATGAAGGGGATTCCCTTAATGCGTTTGCTTAAAACAGTCAGCTTCACAAACTGCATTGCTATCAGTGATTTGTGACTTTTCCTAACGAACGCATTGGCCGTTTTAGGTGTCTATTGGTTAATTTTATTTCTTTTCCTAGTGGAGAGTATAGTATAGACCAGGTAAGCAAAATAGAAGTTTTGATTGACCCCAGTATAAAATAGATTTGTGTTTTATGCCTTATTTGGTTTTGAAATTTATGCAGAAAGTATGACGATTGGTTGACTGACCGACGCCGGCACTAACTGAAAGGAGTTGCTCGATGCTATTGTACGAAAGTGATTGGATTTGGGAAGAATGTAAATGATGGTGAAGATGAAGAAAGGGCAAATGACGAACCCTCTTCTAGGTGACGGTTATCAAGAAACTGGCGATGAAGAAAGCGATGAACAGAAGGAAGTGACGATAGTGATGCTAATGATGAAACGCCCGCCATTCGCAAACTTTTATGGAAAAGATGGTACCGAGTGGAATGCCACCCGATTGCAAGGAAAACACGTGCACCCACATAATTCAACAGCTTTGAACAAAGTGAAACTTCCACCTGGAGTGCATGTTGATACTCCTTGTGACGCATTCAATTTGTTTTTTGAGGATACGGTATTGGTATTGTGGTTACTTCACTAATAAGGAGGCTGTCGTATTCTTGGCGATTTGTGGAAACCAGTGACGACGTTGAAATCCGTGCTTTCTTGGCCTTTGTATTACTGCTGAAGAAATAAACAAGAATGGTGGACTATAATGAGTTTTGGAAATCCTGTTTATCGAGCGTGTATGTCACGAAATAGATTTACTCAATTACTAAGATTTTTCTCGTTTTGACGATAAAGCGACCAGACCCTCCGAAGGCAAAAGGACAAGTTGGCACCAATTAGAGACCTGTGGACCGTGTTAATACAACTTGCTTAAAATATTATCTTGCTTGCAGTAATCTAACCATCGATGAACAACTGGTGCCTTTAGAGGTCTTGTATCTTTCCGACAGTACCTGCCAAGCAAGCCAGATAAGTACGTATGAAAATTTTGGTGGATATGCGATAGTGGAACTAGTATCCGTTACGTGTATACCGTACTTAGGAAAAGAAGTCTCAATCGCAGCAAAACTTAGCGCAAAAGGTGGTTGAAACCTTTGTGAACCTTTTCTGAGAACTAAAAGAATATTACGTTCGACAACTTCTTCACCAGCTACGAGCTTGCATCCGTTTCTTACCAAGGCCTAGCTGTGTAGAACGCTCAGAAAAAATAAGCGCTGCATGCCACCAAATTTTTACCTCACAGCGACGGAATATTGAAAGCAACTTGTTTGTTTTTCAGAAGACAATGACTTTGGTATCTTATGTACCTAAGAAAAATCGCTTGGTATAATATCTACAATGCACAACGACTCCACCATTGATGAGGAAAATAAAAATAAATCTGAAATCAATAAGTACTCCAATTCCACGAAGGAGGGTGGATTACACTTGATCAGATGGTACATACATGAAACGCAAAACTAATAGTGGCCTTTGGTGTATTTTTTCAATATAATTGATGTGTGTGGAGTAGCTCATTTGTCATTTGGAGAAATATCCATCCTGACTGGCATATTTCCAAAAAACGAACACTTCGCAAATTTTCTTTCGAGCAAATACAACGGAATTAGTACTGGGGCAACTAGCCGTCGTAGTTGAGTGCTTGCATAAAATCTCACTTCATGTATAAACTGTTGAATCAGTACACCACAGGTGAGTCTCGGCTCGAAAAGTAAGAAAACGAAACGTGCTATATTTGCCCATCAAAGAAAAGCAGAATATTCACACACAGTTATGTGATAAGTGTAAGCAAACGCTTTGTGTGTGAACATTCAGAGAAATACTACGTGCACCAATTGCAAACTACATAAATAACTTTCAAATATTTAACTATTTTACTATTTTTAAATATATCTTCTGACACACAATATTCTTTCTATATGTTTATCTTACTGTATACCTACTACATGAATAAATAATGCATATTTGCTATTATTTCATCAACAATGTGTACAAATAGATTGTGTGCCTGTAGCACACCTTGTAGGACACGTTACGATAACGTTGGTAGGACTAGGGTTAAAGTGAAGATATTTCTAGTCTCGATGTGAAACTACACATATTTCCCTTTAAAGTTAAATAATTTCTAGGCGATTAACAATCTGATTAATAATTAGATCCACTAAAATGCGTGGATACTCGGGTTTATTAGCATGCTTTGTTTCACTTATAAGAATCTTCAGTGCTATTGGTCAACCTAATTTTATACGAGACATTCGCATATATGGATGAGAGAAAACTACAATGCATAGCGCCTCAGATAGAGGAAGAAACTAATTAAAATAAGGTTCTATATACTGTGTCGATGTTTTTTTTTTCAAGTACAGATTGTTCTTGATTTTTATATACGTAGCAAATAAAAATATAGGTTGTGATTTTTGAACAAAACATTTGTTAAATATCAAACAACATTAGCATATGTCTGAAGTTTTTTTCAAAACGTGCGCTATACTTTGTAGATACAGGGACAGATCATGGTTACAGCAGAGCTGTTTAAATTCTCCAAGCTCAACGGATCTATCGAGAGAGATACCCATTAAGGCAAGTTTCTTTAATGTTAGGACATTTTTGACGTACATACGCGTTTGGAAGAAGACGGTTGCTTTAAAAAACCAAACTTTGATTCTGGGGTTTAACAGAACTCGTCGTACTGTTGCAAATGAAGAAGCTATTTTGCAACATATAGAAGACAATCCTAGAATAAGCACCAGAAGAATCAGTGCAGCTGTACCGATGTCAATCGTGAATTGTGTTAGGGAAGTCCTCAAGGGACAACTTCTTCATCCATTCATTCCACAAAATCCATTACCTATTCGAACAGAATTTCCTACCGCGTTTACAATATTGCCAGTTGATTGCCAAAATAAAGGGCAAAACTTTCTGTGCATTAATTTGCTTACCGATGAAGCAGGTTTGTAGTCGCGATGGCGTTTTGAATATTTCACAATATGCATTATTGGAGCGATGAAAACCCTATCAGAACGTAATGCGGAATTGATCAGTATTGGTTTTCCATTATGTGTGGACAGGTATAATCGACAATTATCTAATTGGTGCATTTCCGAATGCCCAGACGATTGACAGGCGAACTCTATCGATTTTTTTTGGAAAATAAACTGAATCCTTATTAGAAGATGTTCCATTGAATATTACAAGAAGAATGTACTACATACATGACGGCGCGCCAGCTCACTTATTCTAGGAGAGTAGGGAATTTCTGCAAAGAAATTTTGAAATAGGTGGATTGGTCGTGGGTATTATACCATGGCCGCTCGTACTGCCGACCTTATCCCCTTGATTTTTCATTTTGGGGTTTTGGAAAAGTGAAGTGTATGCCGAGAACTAAATAGTGAAGAACAATTATGGAGTCTGCTGACAGATTTCGTAATAATGCTAATATATTTCAAAGATGCCGTCAGTCATTACACGGAGATGGAAATGTGTATTCAGGAACAAGGTAACCAATTTGAACACTTATGCAGAACTATATAAATGCGAGAGGGCATCTAACATAAAATTCATCTATCGCCATATTGTCCAATCTCAAAAATTTCGAAATGTTGCTATATTCTAAGATCTATCCTTGTGTTAGAGCTAGTATCTCACCGTTCCAACATGGTTTTATGGAAGGTAGATCGACGATTACTAACTTAGCGATATTCCATCAGTATATTTCCGGGAACTAGATTCGGGTAATCAGGTCGACGTGTTGTACACTGACTTCTCGTAAGCATTTGATCGCATTAATCACGCACTTATCTTACCAAAGTTGTCTGTAATCGGTTTAGTGATTCTTTAATTACTCTATTTGTAACTACCTAACATCCAGAATCCAAACTGTTTGCTACAATGTTATACTTCGAAATTATACGTTGCAACATCAGTGTTCCACAGGGCTCAAATTTTGGTCTTTGCTGTTTTTGATGTTTATCAATGATCTACCCGGCGTCATTTCGTCTCACAAACTTTTATTTGCAGACGATTTAAAATTATATCGAAGCATCAGCGATTCTAGTGATTGTACTGCTTTGCAGACAGATTTAAATCGGCTCTCTTCATGGTGTGAATCCAATAGCTTGCCCCTGAACATAGAGAATGTTAAGATTGTTACTTTTACTAGAAAACTAATTTCATAACGTATAATTACAATATAGACAACGTCAACTTGGCCGCTCACCGATCTTCTTAGGGACTTGGGTATTTGTTTGACCGCAAGTTAACTTTTACAATCATATTCAAACAATTTGTAAGCAAGCCGAGACAGAGCCTTGGATTGTTGTTCGCCATAGTCGATGCTTTTCTAATGTATTTCTCCTTAAATCTTTATACTTTTCTCTGGTAAGATCGCGTTAGAGTACGGAAGTCTTATATGGTATCCATAATATATGAATCCAAATTCAATTGGAGAAAATACAGCGTAGATTGCTAAATTTTTGTGTTTCAAATAGATAACACCTAACCACAGAGGAACTTCGACCACTTCATACTACTATCTCGCTTTGAAATTGCATCGTTTGTCATATAGGCGTATATGTAGTAGTGTATCTTTTTTGTTCAACCTAGTCCACGGCTTTGTCGGATTGTCCTGAGTTTTTGACCCAGTTAATTTCTTGTGCCTCGGATGTCCACTAGACCCTCCGCTGCCTTCTATTACCGTTTGTAAAACCAATTTGATGCTTAAATCGCCCTTATATGTCATGTGTAACAACTACAACAAAATCTTTCACATAAAAGTGATATCATTTCAATAGCTTAAAACATTAAAGTTATCCCTCTCCGAACATTTTGACCAGTTTTTTCCCTAAACAGTGGTTATTTTTGTTCTTATTTGCTATTACTGTAGTTTACGCTAATTGTTAACATTAGTTACACTAGTTGACACTTTCTATTTTATTTATTTTTTTTATAATCTATTGTACGTTGTACCTATATTGTCCTGTAATTGGATTTTATAATCTGTTGGGACAAATATTATTATTATTATTATTATATCACCGAGAAAATTCAAATTTTTACTGATACTTAATTAGTAGTCAAGTATTTACTTAATCCTAACAATAAGATATTTACAAGTAATTAGTGTTTCATTGTAGTACATTAATGTCATCATAATTTGACTTCTAGAAAAATGTGTATTTTGTACAGCATTTTTCTACACATCCACACACATTATTCTCTACTAATTGGGACTCCTACCTGGGGCAATAAAACCGCATCATCCTCATTAAAAAATTACAATGATTTAACCCAGATTTTAACCTCTAACAAATGCATAGCGTATACACCGAATATGGATAACAGTAGGTATGCAGTAGCGTAGGCTGGACCGTGAAATCGAGATTCCTTTCTTTTACCGGAGACAAAAGCAACCGTCACAGAACGGCAATTTGCAGATACTATTATAGGAAACCCTCTTTTAAGTAACAATCCGTGTAATCCGAAAACGAGCATTTAATTTTAATCGTGCTGACCCCGTGTGAAGGAGTAGCGAGAAAATTATTATAATTTGTCCGCCACGGGTTTGCGGTTTTACCACTTATATGGTGCTTGTTACATTATTCCAATTTCTAGTTGAAAAGAAGTAGAATAAAACATTTGCTTATACTTGTTTCTAAGTATTCGCATTTTTTAAATAGAAAGTAATTACTGGTGATCTTATATTTTGTGAACATAATACGTAATATGTTGTATCAAGGTATATTGTTTTATATAACATCGTCTGCGCATAGATGAATACTGTGATAAGTGTGCGATATTGAGATTACTGTGTGGAAAATATATAAAAAATATGTCTATTACAACATGTTTTTACTTCATGTAATTTAAAGTGCAACAACAGTAGCGAACATTGTTTTGCATTGCTAATAAACTGTAAAATACATAAGCTATTCTAATCAATACATCTACCTGTAGGTACAACAACACAATCTGATTATTTATGTACTAATCATGAAAAATATTTATTATGTTGCATATCGCTGTATATTTTCTGACCAGCAGGAATAGTAATTTGAATCGCTGTATTCGAATATTCTTATAACACAGGACACATCTTCAGTGTTTAAAAATCACTTGAGTAATTGAAGATCAACATCAAAAATTAGTTAAGATTATTATATATTTTGATTGTTGTAAGTAAAATCAGCTTAAATTTGGAAAAAAACTTACTAATACTTTACCTCTTTCTGCGAACAGTCCTGAATGGTTTTAATATTCTAGTGAAGTCATTTACCTTGTTCTTCGTTGGTATCATTTAAGTTTTCAGGAGAACTATTATTACATCCAAATGCTATGAATTTATTAAGTATATCCTTTACTCTAGAGCTTATGATAAATGCATAAATCACAATAATTTATTAATTAAATTAAAAAGTTATGGCATAAGAGATACCACTTTGAAGTGGATAGCATCATACTTGAGGGGTAGAAAGCAATTTGCAAAAGTAAACCTAGATGGAAATATAGTCGAGTCCATTCAAAAATTAATTGAAATTTGCAATCACGCCTAAAAACAGTTTGAAACACCCAGGAGAAATGATCTCAACCCACCTTGTTCATTTTTCTACTCTAGAAACCTATGAATGCGGAATCATCTACAGATTTCTTTTCTGGGAACTACCAGAAATCCCGTCGTAGCAAGTTTTTGCTGTACTTGCGCCAGATATTTTAAGTACAACGACGTAAAACCTACTGTTTCATCAATCCGAGTTTCATATATAACGATTGAAGTATTTTATTGCGTTCAACTTAGAGTTTATGAATATAATATATAATTAATATATATATATATAATTAATATAATTCTTTCATCGGCAACCATTACTTCTCGCATAGGTTACTTTTTTCTGCTCCATTCACTTCGATTGATTCTGCTTTCTCAAAACTCAATAAGTAATGAAACTTACACTCAAACATTCTTCTTGATCAGTTGTACTAACTCACCAAGAAGAATGTCTCCCGTTTTTAAGTTAACTCCTTAGGCCCGAAAACCAGGGTTTTGCGAGTTGTTTGTGGGCATAAAAGAGCATATCACTGGTATGACTTGATAATACGCATCATACGCATTTATATTGAGAAAAATACTGGTCGTTATATCAATCATCTACATTTATTCAGTGAATTACCGCTAACAGAACGAGATGTGTCATTGTTACGATAAAATATTATTTACAATCAATCGTTGATTAAGCAATAACTAGATACATTAGTGAAATATATTCATATCCATTATTACAACAAATCGTTTCCATTAGTCCATGGATATTTTTTATGATGACATTTTCATAGGCCTAATAAATATTTTTGTTAATAATACGACTATAAATGCATATACATTGTTATTTTTGCGCACAATTTTCGTAAAATTATTGATCATATTAATACAATCAAGTATTGATATCCTCTCTGTTATTTTATTGGTTTGCAATTTATTGCAAAAACAAACAGATAACATATCTTGACGAAAAGTGTACGTTATGTAAGCTAACGCATTTATTAAATATATGTATAAAGGAACACAACGAATAAAAATCATTGAAATGCAGTTATTTACATTTCTATAATAACGTATATTCACAGTGACTAATTAAGCATGGCGGCTGTCAGCCATGACCGTGATCATTGTACCATGACATTTTTTAGGCATAAATTAGAGTAGTTTTAGTGTAGTTATTCAGTTTAGTGTTTCTGCTGATGATAGCTTTGCTATTGAAACGTAAACGCAAAAGTACTAATAACCTCAAGGTATTTTCAACAATTAAACTAATCATGAAAAATAAAATGTGGGTGAAAGTAATCAAAAATAAAAGAACTGAAATTTTGAATGACGTTAACAATCATTAAATTTATTTTTTTGTTGTTATAAAAAAAAAAAAACATTTAATTACAATGATGCAGAAACAAAACCATGATTTAAGATTCTGGCCGAAAACAAAAACTGCATTAGACTCTACAATTAAAAAGGACGATGCAAATCCTTCAACAAACAAAAGACAAATTTGTTCTAGAAGAAAATCCTATTTCACAAAAAATCCACGTGGTTTCAAAATTTAAACCAAACAAAATAATTTAAACGTGGACAAACAAGTATAAAAATTGAAATTTAATCACAAGCTCAATGCTTCTTTTCACCTTACCCGAGGTATAACTAAGAAAAACTAATTTGAAAACTAAGAAACGGAAAAAATTAAACTCTTTAAACTAAAAAAACAATATCTTCTAAAACAAATATAATAACTGATCTTACATCCGACATGTGTACACAATAAAATACAACAGCAATTATTCAATGAGCTCCTAGATGGACGATTTAAATATCAATTAAACGAACAAATCTTAAAACAAAAATGAATTACCAAAAATGGTAGCAAAGAAAATAAATAAACTGTGCTCACGCTCGTCAATCTGGTAACTGAGCCTCTGGGTAACGCGGTCGCATATATATAAAATTTACAACATCTGCGTGTTAAAGCAGCGCATGAATCGCAAAGAAAATACTAGAATGTAAACTACAAAATATACAATACTGACGAAGGCAATATGTACAATTGAATGAAATTAATATACACAACTGAAAAATTACATTAAACTTAACAAACAATTCTATTAACAAAATCTTTTCAGAATAAAATATTAAAATTGTGGAAACTCTATCATTACATTGATAAAGGTAATCTGGTATGAATAAAAATACAAATTTGAATTTCCGAAAACCGGGGTGCCAGACCACAGCAGTACGTCCAGTTTAGTGCAGTTTGTCGTGAGGGGTCTAGGAGAAATTTACACAATTAATTTAAGTTCATTATTTTAATTAAAAGTTTACTCTACAACAGTAACTTTAAAATTTATTAGAATTATAAATAACATACATTAAATCAACCATTTGCAATTAGCGTATTAACAAATACTGTTCATTGTATTGACGCCTTTCTTCATTCTTCTATACTGAAATTTACACATAAAATTAATAACTCTGGGTCATTCAGTAAACCAAATAAAGTTGTTAAAATAAAACTGATGTTCGTTACAACAATAACATATTTCATTGAGTCAATCAAGCTACCATTTCATTTTTAATAATTTTGGTTTCATTAATACAATGAATATTTTATTATTACTCAATAAACTCCGTCGTTATTTAATAAAATCATTTTCATTGATTTGATGTTTATCAATCGTTCTTTGGACCAATTTTAATGTATCATTTCATGTAAACAATGATTTCTCTCATTGTTTTAGGACCCATTTTTGGTTCAGTGTGAATGTTATGTGTGGTTTCTTTTAGATGGCGTAAAGATGTCGCACTAATGAGGTATGAATAATGATAGATCTTAAAACTACCTTGTCCAGGCGAACCACCTTGGCAGATTTATCGTCATAGTATGAAGTAGTAATTATTACCACCTTGCTTTTTCGATTATCGCAATGTCATCCAAGATAATCATATCCTGCGTCTGACGAAATCAAAAAGATAAATACATATAGCGTAAGAATCCAATTAGCCATAATATTCAAATGCATAACACGTTTGCTAACTACGATACCGCATCTTTTAGGTATATACATCAAAAACAAATATTAGCAACAGCAATCCTGTAAATTCACCGACAAACAATACCACCAATCGGCAGCATGGATTCGTTGGTAAACGAGAGACACTCCGGTAAACACATGAGCACGACATCCTGATGGTGAGGATCAGAGCTAGATATACATACATACATGTATTCACGGCAACGATATGTATGATTGAAGTGTTTGATTAATAACACGATTGTGTTCGACAAACAACCGTGAAATATCTTTTTACACGGACTGGCCCGAATAGAAATGCTTGTATGTAATAACAACCAACTTCCAAACAAGATGTAAATAATGACGTGTTGATTCTGCGATTCGGATATCTCTTTCTGTGTGTGTGTGTACGTCTGTGTCTCTGTTGTCGAATGTTCACGTTTAGTCATACAATGTACAAAATATGTTCCACCGCACGTTGTAGGCGTTCTGACAGTCGATTGATGCTCGGGCGAACAAGAACTATACGACCTCTAAATCATCAAAACGTTCAGTTCATTCGCGTATACGAAAGCTTCTTTTATTTAATTATTATTCATTGTGTAAGATCCTTGTGCGTGTATGCGTATTTATAGATAGGGAACGTTACATTTCATATTTGTATGGCGTGTATAGCGGTCGATGTTCTTACCTTCGTATATGTACTCACTTCCTATTGTTCATCGTCTGTTTCGAAACGTTATAATAATGGCTTATTTAAGTTCTCCTTCTTTTACGTGTTCCTCTTACACGCGATGGGGTCATCCTTCCGTTCGCGCGGGGATAAGCGCGATGCATATGGTATATCTACTGAAGACGTGATATCCGTGTCCGTATGTACACGCGCACGGAGGCAAATAGAGAGCGTGAACGAATAACCGATTGAATTTAATACATGTATAAGGCGAACCTGACTTCCGCGACTACCAAGAAATTTATTAAGTTGGACGACCGGAAACAGCTTACATATATTTAATACGTTCCAAAAGAATATTTATGCAAAAGGGATTTAATTGAAGTGTGTAAATTTTGACGACCGATTATTTACGGTAATGGTAAATCTTGCAGCTTAATGGTCGTGTAATATCGGAATTCGTTTCGGACGTTTTGCCGATAATTGCGGTCGATATCATCAGAGAACGTGTTAAATATTAAACGCTGTGCGGGTGAAGTAAAAATAATAATAATAATAATAATAATAAATAATAATAATAATATAATAATAATAATAATAATAATAATAATAATAATAATAATTAATAATAAATGATATATATGTATTGCTGTGGACACCTTGTGTTCGCGAGTGTTTTTTTTTAAGTTGCACAGATGTTCATGTTTAATCCGGTCAGTCTTTATCAATGTTTCCGGAAAGTTTTTTCAGAAATTAATGTTAATTTTAATAGAGTTCATGAGTTAATTGTTTAATTTATTTATTTAAATGTTCAGTTGTTTTAAATTAATTTCATTTTTTAAATTGTTCTGCATTTGCTCATGTTGTTCAATGTCCTTCTTCGATGATCTTTGCGCGTTGCGCTGCACGCAGCTGTTATTTATATGTATTGGACTATTTAGCATTGTAAGAACTAGTTCCCAGATAGACGTTAAAGCGTGAGTAGATATTTGTAATTGTTTGCTGCCATTTTGTCATTTCATTTGATTTAAAGATTTGTTTCGTTTATTTTGATTTTATTTCGTCTATCAAGGAACTCGTTTAATAATAATTGTTATTATATTATTGTGTACACAATTTAGATATAAGATCATTTATTATTTCGTGCAGGAAGATAGATATTTTAGTTTAAAGAGTTAATTTTTTTTTCGTTTTAATTTTGCTGATTAGTTTTGAATTATTTAATCACCTCGGGTTGGGTGAATAGAAGCATTGTGCTTGTATTTGAATTTTTCTTTTGTTAATTTACTTGTATTGTCCACGTTTAATTTAGTTTGTTTTAATTTTGAAACCACCTGAATTTTTTGTGAACAAAGGAAGGAAAGATCTTCCTGAACTAATTTGTTCTTTTTGCTTTGATAAAGGATTTAGCATTGTCCTTTTGTAATTTAGAGTCTTATGCAGTTTTTGATTTCAACCAGAGCCTTATGTTCATGGTTTTTTTTTCTGCAATTTGAATTTAATGTGTTTTTTTTCTTTTTTTTATATAATAAAATTATTGATTATGATTTTACGTCATTCAAAATTCTGTTCTTTTATTTGTAATTAAACCTTTTCAATTTTTGGGGTAATTTTGAAAGTCAGTTTGCATTCACCCACATTTTACTTCTCGGGATTAAATTCAAGTTTTAATTCACGAGAGTAACTCTGAGTTTAATTATTCTTTTTAAGTTTTTTTTATCCGTTGAGCTAGTTAATTTAATTTTTCATTTTTAATTCATTTTGCATTTTCTTTTGGTACCTTCAATACACAACAGTACGTATGCACCTTAGTCAATATAGTGAATATAATAAAATAAATAAATAAAATTTAAAGATAAAAACATGTAAAAATGAAAGAACAAATAAATGTAAATGTCAAACAGCAAACACAACAACAAACTAACAAACAAACGTTTTACAGATTAATTATATAGAAACTCACAAGACTGAAGAGTTTCTCTCTCTTCCCATGAGCACTTTATTTACTTTTTTCTTAAAGCTGTGAGTGAGTAGATGTTTAATATCTGGTAGATGATAGGGTGCTCTCAATTCATTTCGCGTTCGGGTGGTGTATGAGTATTGGTCTCCGTTTAAGTTGAACTTACTCTTGTTGTTGTGAACATAAGTGACACATTCAGGATATAAACGCTTGTTACAGTAAGTATATTTTGTTTTCTAAAGTGTGTTTTACAACTATTCCTGCTTTCCAGGTTACTCAGATATCTAATTGCTCTTTTTCGAAGGACGAATATTCTGTGTTGACTCTACCGCCGCTCCCCAAAACGTATTCCATAGCACACAAAGGAATAAAAATTAGCGAAGTAAGCCACCTCTGCCGCTTCATAATTGGCGATGTGCAGAAGTCTCCTAATAGCGAACAATGCAGATGTTGGTGCCAGCTTAAACATGAATCTAAGTAAGTTCCAGGAATTTCACTACAGTGTTGGCCTGCCCTCTTGGTGAAAACAACATGCTCTGTGTTTTTTCAATATTTACTTTTAACTTGTTTGCAGCAAACCACTTCTCGGCACTCTCTACCTGACGTTTGCGTAGCTGTCTCTGGATCCGGAGCGGTGACCAGCAAGGATGTGTCATCTGCGTATAGGCAGATGTCGGCTTCGTAGACACTTGATGTTAGGTCGTTCACGTAGATAACAAGCAAAAACGGACCGAGAATTGAACCTTGAGGAACCCCGCAACACACACTCGCGAGCTTGGGTCTATGGTTATTCCATTCGGTAAGTTGTAGTCTGCCTGTCAGAAAAGATCTGATGAGGTTCAGCGGCTGTCCTCTGACTCCATAACCCTCCAGCTTGTCCAAGAGAATGTCATGGCTTACCGAATCAAATGCCTTGGACAAGTCAAGTGCACTGATTTCTGCGCAAGCGCTACTATCAAGCGCCCGACAGATGCCATTCAACATCTGCAGTATGCCAGTTATTGTATTGTAAGTATTGCAGGTCTCGAAAGTTTGAGACTAAAGTCGGTGTCCATAGGGATTCTCCGATTTTTATTTCCTTCATCAATGACTTGCAGGAATGTGACGAAGGCTAAAAGCTAAATAATTAATAACATCAAACGGGTTAGTGAATTACTCGGTTAATACGGGAAACTTTGCGCCTCTAGCGATCAATGAGCAAAGGTACCATAATATTATTTCATATGTTTCTTGATTTACTAAGTAATACAGCTAGATATCGCATGCATTGCTCATTCCTTCACCAAAGTACCAGGTATATTGAACATATTTAAATGCTTTGATTGTTATTTTAAAAATCGGTTAAACGCAGCACTAAGAATAATTTTCTGTCTTTCAGCACTATTGAAATATTGTTCTAGTTATATACGTTGAACTTAACCCCTAGTTTTAAAAAATTAGACAAATTATGGGGTAAAGTGAATCACAATGAAAATTAATTAAAAATCGGTCAAACCAGTGTTGATGATGCTGAAACTTCGTTATTAAGACATTTTTAGAATTATTTTTAGTTTTAATAATTCATGTATGACTTCAAATCAATTCAGAACATAAAGTGCGAAGCGCGCGCAAAAATACGGTGTATAGTATGGTGTACTGCGCGTCAGAAACTTCCGTGGAGCGCGCGGCAGTGCGGCAGAAACTATGACGGAGCGCGTGCGACGGACGGCAAGCGATGAATCGTCGCCAGTGACCGAGGGACAGCCGCCAGGCATCATTGAGTTCCCAGCAGCGGGTCAGCCGGCAACAGCGAAGAGTGAGGCCGCCATCAAGGCCAGGTGCAGAGAGCACACCAAACGCACTCCCGGATAGAAGCGCTTATGTAAGGAGCTAGACATACCCAGTTGGAGGAGTGTCCGGTGGCTCTTCATAGCTTTGTATCAGCGTTCGCACCTAACCGACGTCGGATACACGAGGTCCAACACATCACAGCACGTGTATGGTGAATACATTTCAACTGAATGTTACCAAATAATGATGAACCTACTGAAACATGTATATTTTAAGTTAATACTGAATGAGTGTGAGATGTTACGAACTCATTATTTTTAAAGATATTTTGCTAATTTTCCAATATAATATATATTTTTCTACGTTTATTTTAAGTTATATAGAATTATATTTTATTTTATGTAGATATTTGTATATAAGTTGTATAAGAATTATGTGTTACGTTTATCGATAGAAATACACAATTTAAAAGTTTGACTAGCCTATTCAGTGTCTCTTCTTGGCGCATCGATTACAAACTAGCAGTACCCTACATTCGTAATAAGGCTATTTTGACGATAAGTTAAGATTTTACAATGCCTCCAATCTTCATATATTTTTTTTTTTATTTATTTTATGACTTTAGTTCCTCTTCTAAAGGATATTTCGGTTATCCCCAAATATCTAAAATTGACGCAGAGCAATTTTACAAAGCGGTGCAAATTAAGTCACTTAAAAGGGCACTATATGAATTTGCAATTAGTGAAGGGGATTTTTTAGCATAATTAGATAGGCATTAAGATTGTTTTAAACTTTATTTTATTTATTGCTTTTTTTTTCTTTTCGACTTCTTTTCTCTCAACACTACTTTTATGAACATTTTTGAAGAAATATTCAGTTAAATATTTCTTCAAAAAGATGTAGAAGTAAATAAAGAATAATGTTTTATTTAATACGTTACTTCTTTTTCTTTCAACCTTTTTCGATGTAAATTAACTTTTCTTGACTAAATCAGACCTTAAAAAACTTTTAATATCGTTCACTTTACCCTGCAAAATTTGGGCGTGTCACAGGGTAGGAACAAAAAACTATTTAAAATGTAATAATCCTCAGCAAGAAAATAATTAATAAATCACTAAGAAATTCTTAAAATATTTCGACTTACAATACATGACTTCAACCATTTATTTTAATAAGTTTACGAACATTTTTTTTTTAAATTCATTACTCATTAGTAATATCTAATTCATTCGAATCACCTGCATTTCAAACCTAATTAATATTGGAGTTATTAATGCTACTAATTTTCCCTTTCTAATACATTTAAACTAATTGTTTATCTGATCTGTTGCTATAAATATTAACACACCCAGTTTTTTACATCACAAATTTACGCAGCGATATTCCAACAGCCTAACATCCAAAATACAAACTATAAATCTTCCGCAATGTCCTACATTTGCTAATTTACATTGCTCGTTTTCACTCAGAGATACTTCTTCTTCCATTTCGTTCAGTTTTTTTTTTTTTCTTTCACAACAACAAATGTACTAATTTGTTTATTAATTTGTAGAACGCGTGAAGCCAACTGACGCAAAAAGGCAGATTAAAATTTATAGGTTATTTGTACGTTTTAAATATTGCCGGTGCGGTTTGAATAAATATTTAATGAATGTCAAATTGGAGAATTATGTAATGTCCGTATTCCGCTATTTAACAAGGAAATATTATGGACACATCCCAGCGTTTTCACGATGTTTTGTGGGATCTGTACAAATACGTCTCGAGTATTTGCATACTTATAGTAAAGTTCTCACGACGCACATATACAGAAAGAATTGAAATAAGTTTGACAAGCAAACAAGGTTTTATGCGATAATTTAAAAAAGTTATCTGTGAATAATAAAAGGAAATATATGTATTTTTTTAACCTATACAATATTATATAAAATAGCAATGTTAAATCATTCTCAGTAAAAATGCTTGACTGTAATTTTTTCTTTTAGGAAAGAAGTTTATTCGAGAAAGTTATTTGTAATTCAAATACAAAATTTGAAGAAATGTTTAATGATTTGCATCATTGCATTGCTTTTACTTAAATCCATTTACAAAAATTCAAAATAAAAAGTGTGAGTGTAGGTGACAGACTACAGCTTATGATATCGTTAATATTTGTTTGATGTTGTTATTGTGTCTCTAGGCCCAAGTTGAAAAATAGAACGTATGCACGCCTTTTGAAGAACAAAAATCCTGTTAATGTCGCAAGAATTCCCCCGAAACACAACACCGTATTTCAGTCTAGAATACACGTTACCGTAGTAGGATGAAACTGCTGCCGCAGTGCTAACACTCTTTGATAACACTCTTAATGCGTAACAGGCACTAGTCAATTTACCAGCACGGGTTCCAGGTGAGTTCGCCAAGATAGTTTAGAGTCAATCTGCCATCCCAAGAAAGCTGCACTATCTTCAGAGATGAGTGTGCGTCGCCGATGTTCTACTTGCCATGGTTCCATATGGTTAGTGAATTTTATGAGTTTTGTTTTACTTAAGTTTAATTTTAAGTTGTGATTTTGACACCATTTTTCTATTTTTTCCAGGTTCTCCTCCAACACTCTTTTACACTCGTCACTTCGGGCGGCATGTGTCCGCATACATCACTACCCGTCCATCAACAATGCCTGGTAAATCATTCACGTAAAGTAAAAATAGCAACGGCCCCAGAACAGATCCCTGCGGTACCCCAAAAGACACGTTGGGCCTTATTTCCTTACCGTCTTCATTATATGCGACTACACATTGTTGCCTATCGCTCACGAAGGATTTAATCAAATCTAGAGCAACACCCGAAAACCCAGGCCTCCAATTTGTCAAAAAGTAGCTGATGATCCACAGAATCAAATGCCTTGGACAGGTCCAGCATTGTACAGGCGGTGGTTTCCTGACTGTTAACACCTTCAATAATTTCTGTTAAAAGTTGAAACATGGCTCGAGTGGTTGATCGTCCCCGTATATAACCATTCTGGGTGTCGTTCAGTATATAATTTTTTTCAATAAATTTATTCATTCTACTTAAGATAGAATTATGAAAAACAGACATAATACCCGTTAATTTTTTTTTTAGATGTGATAGTCCCAGCATGCGTAGTCACACGTGTCAGCCACCTCACGTGCATTATAGTTGCCAAAACATCGCAAAAATGTTAAAAATCTTTTCAGTCAAGTGAAGCAATAGTTTCTTTCACTCTAAGCTCATTTTCTTGAAGAGCAGATTTTTTCACAAACAATATCTTTTGGTCATAAATCCTATGATAATTTTTTTTCTTCTCCTTAATTCCATTCTGGAACGTACTGTATTCTTCGTTATTATTAAAGTTCCTGGGCATAATAATGTCACCTTTCCTTTAGCTAACAACTTTTCAAATTCATTTAGGTTAATTGAACGATTTAAGCCACCTTAATTTCGCCATAAAGACGCCAAAAACTTGCAATAAACGCGAAACTTACGCACAGGAAGTCGTTATTTATGCTGATTGTGTTCAAAGCGTAAGTTTTAGAATTATGCTGTCGACGTTCACCGTGCGC
>RXPK01005192.1:0-55250 GCA_004143645.1 Protaetia brevitarsis | reverse complement strand
AACAAAGACAAATTAATAAATAACCTAGCTATAACGTTGCCGAGACTATGGGAAAATTAATCGGGATAACTAAAAAAAAAAAATATTAAAATACATTACTAACTTGAAATATACTAAAATGAATTTTCTAATATAAAGCGGGGCATATACTAATTTGCTCGTATATAGCAGATTATTTAAAAATCGACGAACTTTTTTAAAAATTCTTAATAAATATTAATCAGAACATCAAGAAAGCACCTTGTAGTAGGCACATCATATAAACTTTTGCACAAGAAAATATATATAACGTTCAATGAAGCTTAACTGCGCAGTATTAAACGTAACGCATTTTATTTTCTGTCTCTGCGCACTCTTTTTCAAGATGATAGATAATCGAACTATTATGAAGTATAAAAAATCATTTGAATAGTTTATAAGTTCTGCAGAAGTTTTCTTCATGTAGCTTTGGTGTTCTATGTCATATACCATAGGATATTGTCTCGTTAAATCAGTTGTTCCTCCTATGTATTGCTAAATGATGTATTGCTAAGAGATAAGTCTCTCTTACATTCAATTTACCTAGAAACTTCGTCTAATCAATATGGTTAGCTTCTTATCCGTATTTGGTACTTGGTATTTATTTCTTGGTAGTGAATGGAAAAATAAATACTATTTTATTGGTAAATTCAAAAAAAAAGAAAACTACAAAATGTACCTACATGATTATATCAAGAGCATCATTTTTGAAAATTGATGAGCTTACATTACATAGTATTGAATAATTAAGATTAATCATTTTTTTTTGAAGGCTCCGGTTAACAGCAGTAGCATTAGCTCTGAAGATGTCCTTTGCAGGTGTAGACGAAACGTCGGCCAGAAGAAGTAGCCAGCAGAGTACAGTTCCGATAAATTTTAGATGTTCAGATAAAACAAAAAGCGAGGAGTGCAAAGTCGGGTAATCTAGATGGGCAACATCTAAAGCCAATAGCTCTGTTATTGAAAAATTCCTGTAAATATCTTACTCTTTTGTTTCTCTTGCTGTATCAGCGGTGATATTATTTTTACGGGTCGTAATTCGGTTCCACGAATAGCAAGATGAGTTTGTGCCGATTAGATTTTAATGCTTTGAGAATTTATATCACCTGTTGTGCTAAACCAGGTTTCATCAGAAAAGAAACAAGGTAAAGTTTAGATCACATTTCTCAGTTTGTATTGAGCTAGTGGAAATATTCCATTCGTTTTTCAAAATTTAGTAGCAATAATTGCTGTACAATAAATATTTTATACGGTTGATAAAGAAATGTCTGAATGGTTTCGTAAGGTAAACCTATAAACAATTTCAGTAAAGTGGAGTTCTACCGGTTTGTTGTGCAAATTGTAATGGCTTTCCAAGACTGAGATCCAAACGAGTACATATTCATGTTCCATCATATTTCTAGTACAAATTGAAGGAATCAAGTGATTTTTTCTTCAAAACACTTTCGGTTTCTCTGAAGCGATGGACAACTCGATTAATATGTCAAAGAAAAGTTTCATTATCAAATCATTTTATAAATTCTTCAGCACAAAGCATTGCTGATCATTTTTACTACCCATCACTTCCTCGTTTACCATTAACTGTGATTGGGCGCAATATTGATTTATACATCACGGATTTATACATTTCTCGAAAGATCGATGGTTACAATCTATGAAGATCTGTTTCATCGTTCCTCACTAAATTGAAACCGAATATAAATTAAGGTGATCTATTAATTTAATCCGATGTCAAACATAAAAAAAAAACGTGATCAGTTCGTCAAACACCTTCGATGAACCGAGTAGTAATTACAATAATGGCAAACTAGCAGAATGACTAAATACTACAAATAGTATCGACTGGATGAGCTTCGTCTTATTAGTAGCACCGGCTAATTAGCATCGGTCGATTACTCCGCCAATTACAACCTATATTGATATTGGCCTACATACGGGTAATAGATGTAATATATGGGGGTTCGAATTACATTGCCTTCGGATATTGGTAAAGGTTTATTGTCGCGATAACAAGGTTCCTGTTATTCCTACCATTCTGAGCTGCTCCATGCTTTCGTATCTGAACCAATTTTGATTTTCCACTGTGATTTTATGTGTCAAAAAGGTTATTGTTATGTTACAAAGTTAATAACATCCAGTTTCATTCCTGTATCTTTTATAATACCTACTTAAAACAACATGTTCGGGCTAATTAAATATCCTGAGAGGTCATACGTCGTAGATACATAGCTAAAAAATGTTCTAAAACCTGAAGAGGGTTAATTAAACCGAAACCAGTCGTTGTAAATATAAAATGCGCCGATTGATATAATATTTATAGCACATGTGTGCTCTAAATGGAGAAGTTCCTTAAGCATGATTACACAACATACATTACTCTAACTTTTATAGTTTTGTGTAAAAGCTGTAATGTCGAAAACACTTGCAAAATATATATTTCAGTGGCAGATAATAATCCATTCTTCATTCCCTTGCACGCTTGAGATGAGAAAAATTTCTGTGTTTGAACAAGGGCTACTACAAGTATTATAGCATTCATTCATTCATTTCTTTGGAGGACATTATTTGGATAAATACTGGATGTTGATGGCTGTAGTGTAAAGTAGAAAATATATGTTTTATAGTGTTGCGTAGGCTTTCACGGCCGGAATCTACTATAATACGTTTTTTCCGTGCTATTGAGCCGTAGTCTTGTGAAATTACTTCCGTACTGCTGTGTACTGATGGTACAAGCATAAATGTAAAATGAAATTGAAAATAAAAAAAAAATGATTTAAATTACAATTTACTAGCTCAGTGGATAAAAATTTAGAAGGGCGCAAAAGAGTATCCACTCTCAGCGTTACTAAGTTAATCATGAAAAGTAAAATGTGGGCGTAAGTAAATTGACTAACTTTAATTATTAAAATTGCAAAGGTTGAATTCAAAATAAAAGATAAGAAATTTAGAATGACATTTACAATCATTGATTTTTATTTTTATAAAAAAAAAAACATTTGTTACAAATTGCAGTAAAAAATAAACCATGGACTTAAGGTCCTGGACGAAATAAAAAACAGCAGGAATCTACAATTAAAAAGGACGATGCAAATCCTTTATCAACAAAAGACAGATTTGTTCTAGAAGAAAATCCAAAACGCACAAAAAGTCCACGTTGTCTTAAAAATTACAACACACTAAAATTAATTTAAACGTGGACAAACAATTGTAATAATATTGAATTGAAATATAATAACAAGCTCAAAGCTTCTTTTCACCTAATCCGAGGTGATTAAATACTCAAAACTAAATTGAAAACTACGAAACGGAAAATTAAACTCTTTAAACTAAAAAACAATTTCTTCTAAAACAAATTACAATAATTACTGATCTTATATCCAACATGTGTACACAATCAAACACAACAGCAATAATTAATTAAAAGAGTTCCTTGAAAGCTGATAAAATTCAAATAAACCGAACTACATATTAAATAAAAATGAATTTACCAAATATGGCATCAAAGAAAATAAACAACATCTACTTACGAAAACTTTCAATGAACTACCTTTTAAGAGGCCCTACATCGCATACATATATAAAATTATCTGCGTGCACTCGCAGCGCATAAAATACAAAGAGAAAACTCTTGAATATAACAATGAACAAAATATATATACAATACTGACGAAGGCAATATGTACAAATGACTGAAATTAATATAAACAGCTGAACAATAAAATACTTAAATTCATCAAACAAATCTATTAACAAAATCTTACTTAAAAATAAAATATTAACTTCTGAGAGAATTTGCCCGACGCATCGACAAAGATTGATCTCTAATAATAATATAACACAGAATTTATAAACCCCGGGGTGCCAGACCACAGCAGTACGTTTCGTTCACAACTGCGGTGAACATCTTCAGCGGCGAGGTCGAAGTTTCCTTCGTGATGGCTCGTCGTTTAGTGATCCGAATAAATTTCGAATAAATATTTGAAAGCAAAAGAGTTATGGACAGAAAGATATTGGCTTGGACACCCAGTATTATACATGGAACTAATATGAATACTGAAAAGCAACTAACATGTCTAGATTAGGGCGTAGTTCAAAGGTCTTTCTACTTTGGGTAGAATATTGTGGAGCTAATTACTTTGCCTTGTCTTTTAGTGTTTGCACACATTTATGGTTAAACGTGTTTTTTTTTGCACCAGGGAAAACTGCATGATATAATACGGTCTCTTTTCTTTTTCTCACAAATATCTATTGGTAAGCAATTAGACATAAGCATGTACAGTGACTTGCAGATCTAATATCTCCCCTTTGCAACGACCAAATATCGAAACTATTTTCCGCATAGCCAGGTCAAGTACTTCGGCTCAGATCGGATTCGCAGGAAGAAAAAGAGCATACAGGGCTATTATCACTCTTGAGCAGGATGTAATTATATTTTCTTAACCTATTTAAAGAACAACAGAATTTTACCAATAAAACATTTGCATGTATGAATCTGTTGGCTCTTATCGCAAGTTCACTAAAACGGAGGTGTTTCTATTTCTTTAAAATTTGTATTTGGCTTAGTGTTGCTCGTTCATATCTGTTTATATTGTATACATTTATTTCTCATTTATATTGCATATATGTTGCTAATACTATTATATCTACACCTTTTAAATCGGGTCGGGAATTAACAGATGTTATTATATCGATACGGGTAAGGGATAATCTTTGTCTGTCGTTTTTACCCAATACAATTCAATACAACTCAAATAGTAGAACGACAAATGAAAGTATTGGGTTACTTAAAATGTATAGAACTGTTAATAATTAATACCATCGTATTAAAACTATTATAATATTTAACAGGTTAACCCTCAGAACTGAAAAAAAAAGGATAAAAGAGAAACAACAATAACGTATTGCTATGGTTAGCAACCCATGTTTCGCGAGTGTGTTTTAAGTTGCCTAATAATTTGTCATGATTTTTCCGTTTTGCTGAATCATTGTATCGAGAAATTTTCACAACAATGGTTAGTTTGTATAAATTTTGGTTAAAGAGTTAATTGTATAATTTATTTAATTAAGTGTTTAGTTTTTTTTTTAAATTAATTCCTTTCTTTAAGATGTCTAGCGTTTGCTAGTTCTATTTTATGTGACTGTTACCGTGAGCACACGTATTTTTGGGTATCTTTGTTTGCCATTTTGTATTCCATTTTGATATCGTAATTTAATTCGCATAAATTGTCTTTTATTCTGTCCATCAAGGAATTCGCTTTATAATAATCGTTATTATATTTATGTGTGCACATTATAGATATAAGATCATTTATTTTCGTGCAGCAAGATATATTTTAGTTATAATTCTCTCATTATATTTTAAAGTGTTAATTTTTCCGTTTTTCTATTTTGCTATTTCGTTTTTAATTATCAATCACCTTGGTTTGCGTGAGTAGAAGCTTTGTGCTTGCATTTAAATTTTTCTTTTGTGTTTTTTTTTCTAGAATTTGTCCATGCTTATTTTAGTTAACAGCATTGGCCTATTGTAATTTAGAATCAAGTGCAGTTTTTTATTTTTGGCCAGAACCTTCAGTTCACGGTTTTTTTCTGCCGTTTTGTAATTTTACCCATTTTAAATAAATTTGATTGTTAATTACCATCTTTGGGTTAAAAAATTCTGTTCTTTTATTTTATATTAAACCTTTTCAATTTTTGGGGTATATAAGAAAGTCAGATTTCTTTCACTCATAATTTACTTTTCGTGGTTAGATTCAAGTTTTAATTCGCGAAGGTAACTGAGGTTATTTGTTCTTTTGCGCCTTTTTAAAATTTTATCCGTTGAGCTAGCTAATTTAATTTTCTTTTTCCTTCTTAATTTCATTTTTGAAGTTCATTTTGCTTTTACAATTTCAGTCAGGTACAGCAGTGATATGTAATATAATAAGAATGAATAAGGAAAAGCTTCGGATTAGTAATTTGTAAACAAGTTCCTGAAAAGCAAAATATAATTTTGTTTCATACAATAACTCATTATTAATTATCAGTATAAGGTAATTATAATTGTTTCGGTCTGTTGTTTATGTAAGGCTTTAGTTATCTGTTATTATATATCTACTGTTTATGTAAGGTTAAGATTTGGTTTACATAAATATAAAATACATAAAACACGAAATAGGGAAAAAAAAAACCTGAACTGAGGTCAAAATTTCAATAGATAATAAATCGTCAATGACACGCCTGTTCTAATATTTGCCTATTTATATCAAAGAAAACTTCTAACAGCAGTTGGGGTTCCTCATTATAAGACAAACGTTTTCTGACCGCAATTCAAGTGCACCGATCCACTGCACGTCCTATCTAACTGGAGTTACTTTTATTAATAATAAGCAATAAAAGCACACCTTCATCGATTTTATCGGACACAGTTATCTATGAATACTACACCACAGAATATCTAACAACCAGAACATCCACTTGGCTTGGCGGGAAGGGTTCGCGCATTCTCAACGCGCAGCTTGATCCGCCATTAAATCGGGCGAGAAACCTTGTGGTTCCGGCTATGTTCGCCTCTTGCATTAGCACACGCGCTGACTTCAAGTTATATTCGTATTGCTGTGAACTGATGTCAGCATATAAGTAAAGAGAAATTAAAAATGACAAAATTAATTTAGCTAGCTCAGCAAAAATGAATTTAAAAGGGCGCCAGAGATTCTTAAATCTCAGAGAAAATTCTCTAAAAATTAATAGTGGGCTGTTGCAAAAATGACTTTCATTAAAATTCCAAAATGAAATTGCAGATTCAAAAAAAAAAAACTAGTGATTTTTAAAATGATATTTACAATCATTAAATTTATTTAAAAAAAAAAAACATTTGATACAATTAACAAGATAAAAACCGTGAATATAAGATTCTGGCATAAAACAAACCTGCATAAGATTCTACAATTAAAAAAGGACAATGCAAATCCTTTAGCAAACAAAATGGTGAATTCGTTCTAGAAGGACTTTCTATACCACAAAAAATCCACGTGGTTTTAAAAATTCAAGGCAAACTAAAATTTAAATCAAATGACGTGGGAGAAACAAGCAAAATTAAAAATGAAATAAAAAACAAGCTCTCAGCTTCACTTCACCTACCCCGAGGTGATAAAATTAAATTAATTATGACTACAAGAAAAACGGAAAATTTAAACTCTAAACGCGCTCGCTTCTAAAACGAATATAATTAAAAAGCCTTACATGTAATGTGCACAAATACATAAACACAAATTAACCGAATTACTAGATAGACGATTTTAAATACAAAAACGAACTACATCTTAACGAAAAGGATTACATCACGGTAACAAAAACTAAACAACAATACGCGGCTCGTCTATCTGATAACTCTCGGCCTCTAGGGTAACATCGCATATATGTGAAATATACAAAACTCGTGCGTTCAACGCACAGCGCAACGCTAAGGAAAAACTAGCAAATAAACTATACAATACTAGTACACGCAAAATGTACAAATAAATGAAATTAAAATACAGAACTGTCAAATAAAATGCTACTAACAATTAAATCAAATTCTTAACAAAAATTTACAACAAAAGAACAGTGAAACTCTACATTGTTTTGACAAGGCTGATTAGGAATAAATAAAATACACGATTTAAATTCGCGAACCGGGGTGCCAGACACAGCAGTATTGTTAATTTAAATAGTGTTATCTAAGTGCAGTCGAAAAATATAAATAATGAAAAGAAAGTAAATAATTGTAAAAAATAAGAGATATTCTTTCATTTTTATCTAGATATGTATCATATTGTTCGAAATTAACTTCAGTTAGGTCCTGTCAGGCACCGAATTCTATCATAACCATCCTGACTTCGCGCCGAACAGTGACATCAAGCTCACGAAATTTTGCCCACTCAGATCAAAATAGCCGAAAAGAGTTTGCATTCCGGTTGTTACGATATTCTAGACTACACTATACTGCAGTAAATATATAAAACATACTCATATCTTGCCATCTGCGAATCCGAAAATACGAAGCGCACGGCTTAGAGCGTGTGATAGAAGTATAAATGCATGGTCGTAAGCGGGAGACTTGGAAAAGAAGTCCACTGAACGTCTTTAAGACGCCTTAGCTTGTGAACAAGGTTTGTAACTTAAACATCTGGATTCCTATGTCTTTTAATGAACAGAGATCTTAAGAGGCATTTGAATCACCTTTTACGTTTTTTTTTGTCCTCGTTGGATGACCATTATCTCGTTTCAAAATACATTCCTTTGTATGCCGTATAGCCGCGTGTTTACATAATTGGGGGTAAATGAAATAAACTGCAATTAAATAGGTATCAGTGTGGCATCTTACCTATTACAATTAAGCCTAATGTCCAGTGCCTGGGTCCTGTTACTTAGATAAACGGTACTCACCTGTAACAAGCCAAAAAAAAAAGAAAATTTAATAAATGAGTAAGTACATGAAGGCTAATTAAGCGCACGTCGACAATAAAAAGAAAAATAAAGTACCAGGCACCACGCCCCAATTACCGATCGGAAGGTCCCCCATTGTTCTCTCGGACTAAGAAAAAAGGTGCTCGCGGTAGCGAGGGGGTGAGTGAGTGACAAGTGACTTTACGTGCCTTTAACTTTGATTACAGACGCGAATGCAAAACCGCGTGTCGCCCAATAACAAATCTGGCAGCGGCAATCATAGACCCTAACGGAAAGTTATTGTTTGGTCAGGTCAGGCGAACACGTCAGCAGTACATTAACTTCGACGGTCGACGTTTCGAAGGAGGACTGACGGATCAGGGCCGTAACGCTGACAAAAATTCACCTCGACGTTTAATTCGAACCATTAATTTTAGCCCCGTGTCCTCGTGTTCGGAGGGGCGGATGGGCGGAACAGAATTCTTACCATGATGTAATTAAGGTAACTATTAGGTAGGTAGGGTATAACAAACAGGAAATATTTAGAGAACAACGCTTTTTACGATAATAAGAGTGAATGGAAAATTGGGCTCTCTTAAGCATTTTCGCGTCGCCTTTGAAAACTTTAAACTAAATACACAGAAAAAATGCTGTTGTTAGAAACAAACACGTGGTGTGTAAAACGATTGCTGTAAATGTTATTGCAGTTGTTGTAGTAACATGAAGTCAAAATAGTAATTGTTTGTTTATGACGCAGTAAAAATTATAATAAATTCATTGTTCTTTTTAGGCTTATTTTTTACAACACTCACAGTAAATAATAAATTTATTTATTTACTTTCTTAGGGATAGCAACCGGATGAATCCAGAACCGCCATCCGCAGAAACACTTATACAATTAAATTTAATAGTGAAAATATACTTAAAAAAAGTTAATAATCTAGTACTACGAGTTCTCCAAATAATTCCAACTATTATTGCACATTTATTAAAGTAAATTTTAAGAATTTTCCGAATGAAAGCAATGATATATTAAAAATATCAGCAAATGGGCAAACGGTATTAAATGAAGACACACAACTACTACATTCCGTAGTTACAAATTTTGAACAGAAATAATATATCTCTGCGAGTATGGCATGATTGCGTGGAAAGCATTTTAAATTCTTTCATAGCTGATAAAAGCATAAAAATTTTTTTTTAAAAATGCTTTGTTTAACCATGTCATAAAACATGCTTGTCGAACGATAGTTTAAGGGGTAGTAACTCTCAAATCGCGAATTTCAGAACTATCGAAAGCAAAAAATGGTTATGTAAAGAATAAGGAAAATTGTATTTAATTTTATGCCTCGTAAAGAAAATATTTGACATTTACTTAAATTTAAAGAAAGTTTGTTAATAATGCAATTTTCTTGAAACCTGTTGTAAATTGAATTGATCAGAAATACAAGTGATTTCAGTAAAATTTTAAATGTCATCAGCGATAAAAAGATTTGAAAAAATGAAAAATGACGCAATGTTATAATATAGATAGGAAAGAAGCGGGCCAAGATCGCGACCTCTTGCGGCACTCCCGAAGTAACTCACACTAACTCCGAAGTAAAAGCTCCAATTCTCCACAGACTGTAGTCTGTTATGTATGTATGACGATACCTAGTGAACCAAGTGCCCCTGAATTCCAATCAAATGCAACCTATCAATCAAAATACCATGGTTGATCCTATCAAAGCCTTACTGAAGCCCGCATATATGGAATCAACCTAGTTTCTGCTATTGAAACAGTTCAAAATATAATTAGTGTACACTACCAAATTAGTTTCCACGGATTTACCAGGACAAAAACCATGCTGTTCGGGTATCATAAAACATGTTTAACATATTCCACACACATGTCGACAATATCAAAATTGGTCGATGATTTTCAACCAAGTTACGTCTACCGGTCTTTCACAAAGGGGCAATCAAAGATCTTTTCCAAATAGTAGGAAATACTCCTGCAGAGAGCGAGAAAATGAAATGAATCTGTGATGCCGCTACCGAAAGAAATGAGCGGCTGCCAAATGTCAGTGAGAATTAGCCAACTTACCATCAATAAAAACTGAAGAGAAATATGTGTGTTAAACATATTACAGCCCTAGAATCACTAAAATGCATTACAGCTGGCATAACAGTACTACCGCGTTTAGACTTAACAAATTTCCAAAAAAGTTTTGGGTTTTCTATCATATTGTTCTGGATATTATCAATATATCTATTGTAATCATTGCGGATAAGAAACTTAGAACCTTCCCGCAGTAGACTAAAGGTAGGGTAGTCGTTTTGGTTTTTATATTTTCTACATCTGTTTTGATATTTATTTTTCTCTTTTATAACTTTAATTGTGGAGAACAAAGACCAAGCTGGAAAGCGCGAGTCGCGAACAAATCACCACAAATATATAAAAATAATCATGTTTTATGGTTTACAAATCTAATTGAACCGTGCGCGCGTAACATAGTCTACATGATTGGGGATATTCGAATCAATGGATTTTTTTCTCAAATAGTTCTATCCTGCCCTTTGTCTTTTTATATTCAATCCTTTTTTTTTGATTGATTCCAGAAGGTATAATATAGTGTTTGTATATTTGTGTGTACAAACAGGGAATATTTTCATGGTTCATGCTTTTGCCCAGATTGAGATTAAATTATCGTAAATGCAATAATATTACAATTAATGGCGATTAATTTCTTTGATAGTAATTATAATGGTGATTTACAGTAGGCGGAAACATGTAAGCCACAATTATAATTACTACTAAAGTATTTGATTGAAATTAATTGTATTATTATTTCTATCAGAAATATTTTATAAAATAACGCTTTTTGCGATAATACAACCCAGAAAATTGGTCTCTCTTAGGCATTTTTGTGTCTATTTTGGCAACTTTGAAGCTAAATATATAAACGTTAGAAATACTGCTTGTGGATTGTGTTTGTGTACAAATCTCAACATAATAAACAATGATTTAACTGTAGAAGAACGAAATATTCTTGTAATGGGAATTGTTTAACCAAAAGTTAATATTTTTAATTTTTTCTTGTTTGAAATATGGCTGGATAATATAACAAACAGTTTATATTACTTTTTAAAATCATTTATTTTACAAAATGTAACGTTAATTAAAATTTAAAAATAAAATAAAACAACTTGCATGCACCGAGTCTGAGCAGATTCTTTGTTGATCTTTACTCGTTGGCCTTTTTGCTAACTTCTAATTGTGAGGAGTTTTCTTTCTAGATGGATAGAGATTTTCTATATTACCGCTATTGAAGTGTTTCTTGATGAGGGTTTTTTTGGAAACGCGTATAACTGCTTATGGTTCATAGAACTACCTTCTGGCCTCTTGTTTAACCAAATTCGTCACCTTTTGTGTGAGATAGCTGAACTACATCATAACTAGACACATTACATTGGCTAAACATTCCCAAGCAAAGATTAACATGTGTATGCATAACGGGGGCTATGAGAAGCTGCCCAACAGCAGCTATTGAAGTAGTATTGGATCTTGCGCCCCTCCACATTGTAGTATAGGCATGGCGAAAAAACGCACTAAGAATGGTCAAGGAAGGAATGTTAGGCATAGGCCTCAATCCCTGCTGTGATCAAACCGGATATGCCCCGGGATGATATGTTAAAAAAAAATTAGCTTTGTGAAGGAATTCACCATAAAGCTAAGTAACAGGAGCGAGTGGGATCATAACACCATCTTGAACTGCCATCAAATGGTATACTGATGGCTCCAAAACGGCAGAAGGAACTGGAATAGGAATATATGGGCCTAGAACTACATATTTCGAAAATACCCAAGTATATTTCAGGCGGAAATACACGCTATTGGAAGATGTGTTCAGTTCAATATGGATAGGAACTATCGGAAACAGGAGCTTATCATCATATCTGATAGTCAAGCAGCCATCAAGGCGCTGAGCTCATATGAAATCAGCTCCAAGATGGTCTGGGAATGCCTAGGGAAACTAAATGAGCTAGGCAAAAAGAAATAAAGTAACCCTCCTGTGGGTTCCCACGAAATAACGGATAACCTCGCAAAAAAAGGCTGGAATGCCTTTTGTAAGGCCTGAACCCTTTTGCGGGTTAAGTAGCAGTACAATACTGAAGAAACTAAAAACAGAAATGGAGCAGAGAAAATCCAGTTACTGGGAACATCTCCAGGGAATGAGGCAAAGTAAAATTCTTCTAGGAACTTATAACCAGAAGAGGTTTACAGAATGCATCAACCTGAGTAAGAACAATGTTCGCATATTAACAGGAATACTTTCAGGCCACTGTAGACTGAAAGGACACCTGAGTAAGCTTGGATTGGAAAAAGATCCTGAATGCAGATTTTGTGGGGAACAGGATGAAACACCCATCCACCTCCTCTCAAACTGCGTAGCACTGTGCAACTCCAGGGCATTGCACCTGGGAGCATGTGAAATCGAAGAGGGAGACTTACCTAGATTGGGGCCCTCTGACATCCTACACTTTCTAAAAGGAATAAGATTGGAAGGCCAGCTGTAAGGCAGCAAGAATAGGGGACACAATAGATCTTTCAGGTCGCAGTGTGACACCACCCTTCTATTTACATACATACATACATACAAACATTCCCAAACCAGTTTGGACATGAAGCTAGCTTCAAGGTGGGTGAGGTTTTAGCGGTTGTGTGGATGCTAGCATTTTTTTAGTTTTTCTGGAAGCAGAGGCATGCGGTAATATTTAAAAGTTGGTATCTTGTAATGATGTGAATATCATATTTCGAAGTTTGATTCTTCTAAGCCTTATCCTTTGCTGCTTAGAATCCGGTTACATTTCTAATGACCTCAATTTTGTTCTAAGAATTTATTAGTCACTCCTTAATTGCATAGTTCGCTCTCGCGTTTAGGTAAATTTTGGAGATCCATGCTTGAATAAGCTCGTTAATACTTTAAAGAAGTAATCGAAAAGAGGACTTGCTTAATCGCACATTGGAACTAATTAAGTAATACTTAAATCTACTTTTTCGCTGTAACAAATTTCTCGTGCTCAGTTGAAAAGCTGTCTTTAACGCTGTCGCCGGTGGTGTGAAATGAGTTCCTTTTTCTCAGTAATTTACAGCGTTCGAGAGGCGGCCTAATCCTACTAACGAATTGATATCGAGATATCCGATGAAGATGAAAGGATTGCTCCAACACGAGGAAAGGTAGATACTCTAGAACTCTATCGGGAGGGAGCTAGTGGGATAAGCGGCAACTAACGAAGAGGTGCGCCTCGGGTGACCATCGCGTCTGGCTCCTCTCCTTTTTCCTTATCGATTCCACTTTGATTGAAAAGCAGATGAACCGGAAGTAAGTCGGTTTCGCGTGAGCCTGGCCGGGATGCTGCTGTCGTCGTGTGCAAGCAGGGAAAGAGGAATAGAAATTCATTCAGAACGTCTCTGGGGAGGTGCTTCGCAGCAGCAAATCTCTTCGGCATCGAGTACTCGAGGAGCAAAAGAAAGGGAAAAAAACCGGGAAATACGATGGCGAGAGCGAGAGAGGGGACTGGTGAAAGAGAGGAAACAAGCTAGGTATCGACGAGATTCTCTTCGTGGAAGAGAAGACGATGAAGTTCAGACAGTTGCACGCGGAATGGAAAACTAAACGTTTCAGACTTTAATTTACATTTCGGAACTTTGAGGTACCTATTCTCTCATCAGAAATGCTGAAAGCACGGGTAGGTGAATACTTGAAGAAACTAACAATTTATGTGAGATATATAAATACTTTGTTAACTATTATTTTCTTCTCCATTGAAAATTTTCAACGCGAAAATGTAATTTTCAACGCGAAAATGTAATTTTCACATGACGCTCAACTCAAACAAAGAATTAAAGAAAAGGTAGAATAAGCTATTTTTTAATGCGATTGTCCATAATTGGATGTTCTTGATTTTCAAAAAATAAGAATTTCCAATACTTCTTAATTTTTTTATGTAAAAAAGTGTTGGAAATTGTGTTGTTATTTGAAAGCTTTCTTTTTGCTCTACAAACAAATAATATATACTTGTTATATTTTTAATAATTTTTCTTTAGGCGTTAATTTAACGAATTGCTCATAATTTTTCTTGATTTCAGCAGCTATTTTTCAATTTCCTTATAAATTCAATAAATTCGTTTTGACGTTTCGATACTTGCATTGTCTTCCTGAAAATTATGTGCAATATAGATAAATAGATTTGTTCTGGTATTCGTAACCTTTGCTTTTCAACAACTGAATGAATAAATACTGTACTCAATCAATAAATTAGTAATGTATATAATGGTTCCTCTTTTTTTCTACAGTAAACAGTGTAAGGTCAGATACAAAATGTATTATGTAAAAAGTGAAAATTTGTGTAGTAAATCCTTTGCAGTAACTTTGTACAGTCGCCTACTTCATTAGTTAGCACTGCAACGAATGGCTCGACGCTTTGATAGTTAAATATTAATGTAGTAGGCGTATAGGAATATATCTTTTTTGTATAACTTTGAAGACCAGTTATTTCAGGGAAATCTGCATTATGCATTTGTAATTTCTGTTTGATTACAATATTAATATAATGTTATAGTAATCCTATTTCTGGCTAATTGGGTCTTATATTAGTCTTTTTTATTGATTATTACAATTTCATCACTTTTGCAAGCATCAGTGATTATGATTTGTTGATTACTAATTTTGAATGTTTTAGTTACGTTGTTTGTTATCAGTGTTTAATTGACTAATAATAACAATTTACATGCCATTAAAACATGACATTTAATAGTAATAAACCATCAGTACGGCTGAGAAGGAAGGTGCATCATTGCCAATTTTGAAAGTCAAGCAGCAATATGCGGTACCGGCTGTTGGTGGGTGACCATTCGGACAGCACTTCCCAGTGGTTTGGTGTATTCCGGCTCTCTAAGCCAAGAGCCTTAAGGCCTGTAGTGCTGAGTCATTATTATTAATAACAATTATATTATAATATTTGCAATTTGCCCAGACAGAAATTGTCAAAAAATTTACTTGTGCATATAATAGACACATTTGTCAATAAAATAAAATAAAATATAAAAGTAAAAAGTTATTGTGTAAATAAAATATGCATAAGTAAAACAATTATAGAAAAGGTAAAATACAATGATTGATAGTGTATGATAACGGACAATGAATTCTCAAGAGACTAACAAACAAGATGGGTGCTACTGGTACTGCAAGCAGCTGAATCTAGCTTTGGCCCAAGAACTCTTCTACAGTTAGAATGAGTTATTTCTTCACTTTCTTTTTGACGATTACCACTGGCGTATCCTTTATTATGGAAGGTAAGTGGTTATATAGATTCATACCCCAATAATCCATTAATTTCTGCGAGCAGGTTAGCCGTAGTCTGGTGTCCTTTTGGTATTTCTGTTCCGTGTGAAGTGCTTACGGTGGAAACTATTTAGGGAGAATTCTTCTTTGTTGCGATGTACAAAGGTTAGGACAGGCAAAATATATTCCAAGATCAGAGTCAGAATGTTCTCTTTCCTAAAATGTGTTCTGCACATGTCATTGTATCCTAAATTGCATAGAAGTCTAACGGCACGCTTCTGTAAAATGAACATTCTATTTACGTCTGTCGTGACACCCCAAAAGAAGACTCCATATGCCAAGATGGAATGAAAATAAGCAAAGTAAGCTACTTTTGTTGCCTCCTCTGTTGATACTTGTTTGACTCTTTTAATCGCATATATTGCTGATGATAGTTTGCTGCATAGTTCATCAATATGGTGGTGCTATCTCATGTTGCTGTCAATGATTATGCCCACGAACTTTGCTGCCGATGGTAAGTAGGTTTTACTGTTGAATTTTAGTTTGTGTTTTTTCTATATTTAATTACAGTTTGTTTGCAGAAAACCATTTTCCTGCCATATTGACTTCAATTTTAGATCTCTCAGCTACATCATGGAGGTCCTCTGAACATGCCAGGAGTGAGATGTCATCTGCGTATAACCAGATTTCAACCTCCTCTAGACTCGATGGTAAGTCATTTATATAGATTATGAAGAGGAGTGGTCCGAGGATCGATCCCAGAGGAACGCCACATTCTATACTTGCCAGAGTCAACTTCTTGTTATTCCACGATGTCAGTTGTGTTCTGTTGGTAAGGTATGAAGTTAATAATTCGAGAGGTACTCCTCTAATTCCATACTACTCTAATTTGTCTACCAGGATTCCATAATTTACAGAGCCGAAGGCTTTCGTCAAATCTATCTATCATCATTTCGGCAGTCAAAGCGGTTAATATTTTTGCTATACATTTGTGATATACCAGTAGTTGTTGAAAGTTCCTTCTTTACCTGTGCGCTTCTGCGATAATCAATTATTGCTTTCGAAATAATATATCAATCTGGAGCAATGGCGGACTGCAGTATCTTAGAGGAAACTGGTAAGATACAGATGCGACGATAATTATCGCAATTATCTTCTTTTTTATATATTGGTGAGACTTTTCCTACTTTTAATGTTCTAGATATTCATTAAAAATGAATGCCAGGTGACTGCTTAGTTCTTTCTGCAAATTGTTTTAGTAGGTTAATTGACATCTCATAAATATCCCTAGTCTCACTACTCTTGAGATTTGGTATGATTTCCTCTATTTCATTTGGAGTGATGGCTTTAAGGAAAAACGAGTTTGCGATATTAAGTTTCAGTTTCTGAAGGAAATCTTATGCGGCGATTGAATACTTTCTCCAATTTCTTTTCCAATACTACAGAAATGCTTATTGAGGTCCTCAGCTGTTAGTTTTGAGGTTTCTTGTCATGTGATTTTTTGGGATTTGTTTCATTGTTAATTACCGTCCAAACAGCTTTTATTTTATTACTTGGTGACGTTAGATTGTTGGGCCATTTTCCGTAGTTTTTTTTAAGTATTTTTTTTTAGTACTCGGTAAATGTCATAACACTCCTTATTTTTTGTGACCATGGATAGAGTCAGCCAAACATCCATTGTATAGATGTTTTGTCGACTTTTACTATTAAATATATGAAAATACAACTAAATCGGATTCTACTAATGTTTATATAATGTAATATAATTTCTCCTATACACCCACGATGAAAGTCAAAAGCAACTCTAAAAGCAATGCCTTAACACAAGGTACAGAATATAAGCAACCAAGCTTTGAAATATCTACATATCAATATCCATCTTCTATTGAATTGCCTATCCTATAACTGGAATCCATTCACCGAGTTTGTTATTGCCGTTCCAAGCACGAAAGGGATTAATTAAATCCCATTGCGCACTATGCAATGAATTTATCGACAAAGACGAAACACATATTTCATAAATCAACATGTCTGCAGCATGGAACTGCAGGCCAACTGTGTTCGTGTTTTTCCCTTGCACATCATTTATATGCCGCCGTGTTCACTTATTCATCAAGAAATTTCAATATTTACCCCCGGACGTGTGCAGAGCCAGGCAGCCAGGCGACTCGCAAATGAGACTTTTTCACCGTCGTTCCGCCACCATTCCAGTCCGGTTATGCATACCTACCTGACTCCGAGCTGTGACGATTCAACGGGTAATTTTTATAGAACGGCACGGCGAAACGCCGAACGCAGAGCCATCGAACGGTCCGGGATGATATATTAAAAGTCGGACTTTGATCTATTGTTCATTGAAAATTGCATTATAAAAACCCGGTAAAATGTCTTTGATATATGAAACGATAGCTCAAGTGAGTCGCTCGCACAAAAGGGGGAATGAGCGATTGGATGTCGTCCACCTGCGGACACGCTCCATTATTCAAGCCTGTTCTCTGTGCTGCTGCATTGAGCTGTAAGCTTGTTCTGATGCCATCAGGTGCCCATTGATGCTGCTCCGACGCTTTACGTCGGTAAATTTTTCGAATAATTGAAGTTTTTTTTTCTTTCTAAATTTACTCATATGTTTGCGTAATTTCAATTTTATTTTGCGAGTTTAAAATAACTTAATTCTAAAACACTTAACCGAAAAATTCTTAGAAATACAGTTAATAAACCCATTATCCTTAACTATTTTAAATGGTGCTTGAACGCCAACAACGGATGCATTTCTGGAGCTCTAGAATTACTCACTCATCACTGCAAGACTGCAATCAAGCAGACTTGGAACCTGCTAGGTAGGCATTCAGGGAGTACTGACAGATAGTTAAGAAAGTGGTGAAAGTGGAAAAAGTAAAATGGGCAATTAACTCATTCAAATCACATCTATAAATCATAAGAGTCCGAAACTTTTTCTGCAGAAGCTTAGTATGTTACTCACGAGAAGCCTCGCACTGGGGTACATACCAATGGCCTGGAGGCTGATCAGAAACATTTTATTCCAAAACCTGGCAAAATGGGATAGGATGAAGCAGAGTCTCTGAGACCAATGAATCTGATGTCATCTATGTTAAAGACTCTTGAAAAACTGTTAGACAGACGTATAAGGGATGATGTGCTACCATAGCGGGCACTACATCAAGACCAATACGCGTATCAAGCAGGGAAATCTACTGAAACAACCTTGCATAACTTCGTTCAGATGGCTGAGCATGCTCTGCAAACCAAAGAAGTGCTTTTGTGCACATTCCTCAACGTAGAAGGAGCATTCGACAATACATAATATAAGCATTGAGGAAGAAGGAGATCGAGGGAACAAGCTGCAGGTGCCATCAAAGGAAAATCAGGTTACACAACCATAACGTTAAAGACACTGGTGACTCAGGTCGAATGAAGGTATCCGCAAGGTAGAGTTTTGTTCTCCCTGCTGTGGAACCTGGTTGTGGATGAACTGCTAATGAAGCTGGGCAATGAAGAACAAGAAAGACAAGATGATCTTGTCATTCCGACCCGTGGTAAATTCAAAAGCGATGCAGAACGCTCTACAGATTGTATAAGCATGAACCGAAGCTTTAAATATCAGTCCCTCCGAAACGACCACGATAGTATTCATGTATCATAGTGGACATACATATATCATAGTGATCAGACCCATGATCACTAGCAGGTATGGTGAATGAAGATGCAACAACAAATTGCTATAACTGAACTTAGCAAGATACAGAGACTTGCGTGTTTAGGAACGACAGGAGCTATGAGAGCTACTCCTGCAGTGGCAATGGAATGCCTCCGACACCTCCCTCCTCCCCATTTGGTGATAATGGTGGAAGGTACCTATGGTTAAAGTCCTTTGATTAAGAGCATCATTATACTTTTTTATCTTATAACTCATCGTCAAGGTAGCGCATTTTGACGTGGAGTCTAATTGTTGACAAAGTTAATGAAATTTAGAGGGGGAGTAAAATAATAATAGAAAAAAAAAACGAAATTTCAGTTTACATTATTGTAATTAAAATACGACACTTATATACAAATGACAAAATAATTAACAAAAAGAAAATAATGAGAAGTAGCACATAAATGATAGGGAGCTTAGTTTGACGTTAAATCGATACAAAAAATAAAATAATTAAAAAAGAATATATTCATAATTTTAGCAGCATGCGGTTACACCACTTTCTTTTTGAGAATTTACCGTGAACATCAGAGGAAAAACAAATAATAGGCACGAACACTCACGTTTTAATTAGCACCTTACATGTTATTGTGCATTTACTCAGCAAAACGAGTATTCTCTCTTAGCGTAGTCCTCACGCTTCCCCGTACTGTCCGAGAGAGATCCGTGCATCCCTGAAACAGCAGCATCAACAAAAAGGTAACATCTTGTGTCATACTAGACTCCCGCGGGAAAGCAGATGCCTTAGTCTATCAGTAAATGCACTTCTTAAAAATAACATAAAATTCTAATTAATACACCGATAGCTTAATATGGGCCAGGCAAGAATGGAACACCTGCAGATGTGCAGGATTGGGGCACAATAATATTGTTAATGATGTGAATGGCAACCCTTTGGGAATGAGATCAGACCACATGATTTCGACGTATTTTTCGAAAACGGGGCTGGAGCTGGAATCTACAACAGGATGAAAAATACAATGACTACTCTGCCACGATGAAAATGTGCCAGAGTTTTTCAAGCAGAAACATATGCAATATTGTATTGTGCAACTGAAATCAATCAGAGGGCGTATGACAATAAGCGGATCTATATTGCGACAGACAGCCAGGCGATGCTGTAATAAATAAAATACTATTAAAAGTTATAGTTAAAATTTTGGCGAAACTTGAATGTTATTTAGCCGGAGAGGTCGCAAAAGCTGTCTTTAATACCTGTCTGCGATGTGAAATTTAATAGTTATGGGTAAAGAACTTTGTCTAGGCACGAAAATGTTCAACTGTACGATACAAATACAACCAATTGCCACCAAATATGACCAGCAGTGTCACTAATTTGAGAGGTCTACAAACGGAAAATGTCATTTACGGCCTATAGAATAGGTATAAATAACAGAACACAAAAGTGGCATCAGCCCCAAGTTTTGGTTTTATGGAAAATACAAAAAAAAAGCATTTTTGGGACATCATGAATCATGTTTTGGTTAAGAATGGTTTAAAATATATACATGACAAACAGAATCTTTGATTTAACACGTAGAATATGCAACCAAATATACAGTCGTTGTAAATAGTTTCAATTCTATTGATGAATATTTTAATGCTAAGTATTTTTAAATTAACAGTAAAATTTGTTTAAAAACTTGTGACTGAGGTTAGTATTATTAATTAAATTTTATTGCATTGTAATTGTAAGAAATTAACGTATTAAAGATTTAAAACTTCAACTCGTATTTGCTCAAATTTGATAATTTGGCATACTAAAACTGAAACATAAATTATATCATTTCTTTATGTATTTGCAACTTACTGATTATGCACAAATGGCTAGCAAAGGTGATAAGTTTGATAAAGATAGTATAACTAGATATAGTCTAGTCTAGGATAAAGAAAGTCACTATAGATTTGAATAGATTGAGGCGAAATAAGCTTATATATCCTCCAGAATTCTAATATAATTCCTTGATTGCACAAAAAGTTTTCTGTATGCATTCCCATTTTTCTCACATTTCCAAAAGCGGTACTGGTGCACACATTAAAAAGAAAAATATCCTGATTTTGTTAAACTGTTTTAAATAAATTATGAATATAGATAGATAATATAATCCCTTATTTGCTTATCAGTAAATCCGAATGAATTACTTCCACATTTTATTTATTATTTCTTAAGTTCTGGCATCTGGCGGACTTAAAACAAGCCATAAAACATTTCCGTTTACAAGAATTTGAATTTTTAACAACCAAAAAACCTCGACATTATGAAACAGTGACGAGTTATGATTATAGTTACACATTCAACTGCAAGTTCAGATTTCAGTAAAAATTAGATCTTAGCCATGTGTATGTGATAACGTTGGGATAAAGATAATTACATTAGATTTAGTAAAACAGTCTTGCATGCTTTTATCGGTTATTCTGGATGCACACACATGGACAGTTGGAATTCAGATAAATTATCCCAGCGGGCTTAATACTTAATACCTCTTTACTAACGGCTCCTAATGTGGATCGTCTTTAGATAGACGTATTTGTAGTACCTAAAAATAAGACTGCCGCAAGGAATTCAACGGCTAATTCCTCTTAACATACGGCTAACGATAGGAACCGACAGATTTATGATAATTATGAAATGGATTATGTTATGTAAGTGTACAGTTTTTACTATTTTAAATATAGACTGTGTGTAGGTTATTGTATGCTTCTAAGGTATACTTGATTTTCTATATCTAAATGAGCTCATAATGTGTAAATTCGTTTTATTCTAAATATTTTAATCCATATCGGCTAAATGATGGTGTAATTTCTCGTTCACAAGGGAGATAATTAAAATCTTCTCGTGTATTTAATCCTAAAGTTTAGTTTAATATTTCATATTGAAGAGTGCTATAAATTAACACATTATGTAGGTTGCTATGCACAAATTTATACTACAACGTCAAAAAAACTATACATTTTAATATCTTATGCTTTTACGAGCTCGGAAACACCTAACCGATAATTTACAGCACAATTAAAATAACAATAAACACGATTATGGTCTACTGCGATTTTAGACAGAGAGAGGACCATTTCCGAAACAGATGTCGAAAAGATTATTAAGAGAGTAAACGAGCAACTCGACGATTACCGCACCTACTCTTCAGTTTAATACAAACGAGGTGCTAGGTCGCCCTGGTAAAGCTCCACTCTGCATCGGAACGAAATTGTTGCCTTAAATCTCTTATATGGCCTATTAAGGAGGCAATTAAATCGAGGCCCGTATATTATTTCTTGTAAACCATAAATTTTAAATTAGTTAGGGCCCATTATCTTTCTATTTAACTCGAACTGCTTTGGCCGCATAAAAGGGAGAACGTTTCCAAGGTTTGAATTAAATTTTAATTATTCAATACTGCGTGGTAGCATAGCAGTGTTACATTCGGCAATGCATAACATTAAATGAAACTTATTCTGTGTAAACGTTTCGGTACTCTACGATCCCAAGCATTAACATAAGTTCCGGATTAAGCGATCCATTCGCGTGGTTTCTTAATGCTTTGGACCTCCTTGGAATTTGGAAGATATTCTAATGGAAGCTGTAAATAAAAACGAAACTACGTCGAACAATAATCTTGGTACATAGGCGCCGTATAACATCGTAAATATGTAAATTTACTTCATGTATTTAAAAAATTCTCTTGTATTTCATTACCATCCCTAACTTTAAGCATATTACATGAAAGCAATCAGGTGAAATTGAATATTTCGCCGACCAATGTAGAAAAAGGAAACAAAATTATTTACATTAAGTTTTTATAAACATTTTCCACGATATCAACTTACAAATGTTGTTTTTTACAAGAACAACAAACTTGGTGGAATTTGAGATAGGATTACTCCTCTTTCGGCATCAGGTGGGAGAAAAGGCAGCCCATAAATTAAAATTCACAAAGCAGCCCCAGACGAGGCAAACAAAAAATACAGGTGGCAGGAAAAATTTGTAAAAGAAACAAAGCGAATAAATAAGCCCGAGAAAAGATTAATGAGGTAGTCAAAAAAACTAATATTGTTTAAAGGCGTATTATTTATTTCTGTGGAAAGCTGGTCTGGAGCAGGTCAGACGCTCTATCACTTCGTGCATGTGGCTATATATAACCTTTTATCTTTTTGCGGTTAATTACAAGGCGTTGAAACCGCTGTTCAGCGTTCAATGCTTATAATATAATCTGTAAGATATTTTCTCTGCCAGCTGTAATGGTATCCTTTTATTTTCTGTTTGTATGAATATTCACCTCAAATCTTGGATATATGCTTCAGTATATACCATGCTACTTTTCAGCAATTAATCTTTATACCCTATTACCAATCTAATTTTATCAGCGCCTACATAAAGGAGGTTCACATCGGGTGTATGCAATCTCTATTCTATTTTAACTTTTTTATTGTGGGAGCCATTTGATCTGGAGTCCCCGGAAATATTGCAGTCTTTTGGCCTTTTGTATTTTGCCTCCTATTTGTTTACCAATTAAACATTATTAACCACTCCAGTTTCCTAGTACCATGCACTAAATCGAAATAAACCTCTGGGTTCATTATTGGCTCGCCAAATATTGCCTGCCTTTTTGCGTCCAGAACCTTGCATTCACATAGAATGTGGTAAGCCTGCTCTGGCATCCCATTACAGCAGTCTGCAGCTGGTATCTCCAATGTTGATCCTAATTTTCTGCAGGTGTTCTTTCAGGGTACAACTGACCGCTCCTACTGAATTCTTTGGTCTTTTCTGATGGTCCCCTAATAAAGGTTTTACCATGAATTTTCCTAGTTGTATTGTGTTTCAGTGTTCTTGTACTTCTCTTTGACTGAATTCCTTACCTGGTCTCGTGATGTGTTTTAGGACACTACTGGAACAAGTATAAAGCAGATGATTCCCTTCTTGCTAACTCATCAGCTTTTTCATGACCTTCGATTGCCGAATATACGGGCATCTTCAGAAGAGTGACTTAATTCGATCTGGAAGATTATTCAGTTCTCAAATGCATTTCCAAACCAGTCTTGATTATATTTTAGGATTCTGTGTGATCTGATCTCATTCCGAAAAGGTTGTCTTCTACATGATAGTCAATATTGTTGTGTCTCAATCCTGCCGCTTAGTAGTTCTTGCGAGCTAAGATGCCCCATCCTTGCCTGGCTCATTATCATCAAATAGAGATGTGGTAGGTCTAAGAGGCACTCCAATGCGGCTGTGGGGCAGTCCCCATTGCTCTTGGTATTCCCAAACATGCAGGCTTATGTACCTTACTATGTTCAGCTGTAACTGTTTGCTGCTGCATCTTTGTCCACCAGACCAGAGATGGATAAGTGATTACTATTTTACTTACGAGCCAGTGCGGAAAGTGTGGAATCAACGAATAGGCCTTACATGACTCCTATTATACTGGAAGGTTTTGTCATTATACATGGTATTTTTATTGTTATTGGCTTTGGTATGCAAGCAATAGCCATTGATACATGATAAAACCTACAAGAAACTTTTCCTCTGTGTGATGAATGAATTAGTTGGAGGTGGCTTAAAATAATTTTGCATTCTCTAACAAGTTTTTGTGTAAAACTTACGAAATATTACTAGTACAAAAAAGATAATTTTGATAAATTTTAAATCTCCTTCTAATTAATATTGTTGCAAAAACTGGCGGTAGTTAGAGGCGATCCATGTTTTAACTAAAAATAATAATTAACTTCATAGATTTGTGGTTAATTAGAAAAAAAATAACGCTTAATAGTGGCAAATTTATCAAATGTGAATGTTCCTGATAGCGTTTTGTGTGTGCTGAGTTTAGGTCCTAAATACAACTTACCTAGTAAAACTATTCCTATCAATGATTATGATAGCAAACATTGAATCAGGCATAGACCATCTGCCGACCGACACGCAGAACGAAATCAGAAACAAATTATGCCACGTTATAACTAATTTTAAATTTACTAAAAACATACATCATAAAAATAATTTCGTTAACAAATATTTAAAAAGACTTATATGTGAGACACACCCACTTATCAAAAGTAACGAAACATTGTTATTACTGTGGCAGATAAACCAAATAAAGCTATTATTACATATATTAAAAATAGATTACGAAAACAAGCTTGAATCGCTTATAAATGAGAGTACCACTTATAAAATACTAAAGCATAACCCAACAGAAAAAAAAAAAAACAGAATGACAACAGTAGTCTTGTTAACAGATGTTTATGGACTCCCTAAAGTCTATAAATGGCATGTACCTCTAAACCCATAGTCTCCAACATTCAAGCACCAACATATAATAGATCAAATTTCTGCTTTATTAATAGTATCTGATCGAAAAACTGGACTTGTTAATGCTATTGCTCTGTCAGCTAAACTAATAATGACGCTAACTTTTTGAGATAAAGATGGTGAAGACTTAAAATTTAGATAACGTCCAGACCACTATTTTATCACTTGACTTATTTTCAAACTGTTTTATAATTCTGACTTGAAGATGTCCCTAAGTGGATGAAACCGGTTGTACGATACTAAAGACTTATAATATAATACCTTGCTATACAGTAACTGTAGAAGCGTATTCAAGCTCATAAATATTCTAAAACTGATAAGACCGCTTTATCAGCGCATAAACTTCAAACAGATCATAATTTTGACTTCGTAAAAACTAAAATTTTATAAAGAAAGGAAAAAGAAATGATACATATAAAGAAAGAACCGTCAGCTATTAACAATAGAAGCGACGTCAGAAATCTTAGCACGATCTACATATTCAGCTTAATACTGATTTTAGTCTGAGTCCGTGCCTGTGTCTTTCAATCTACCATGCGAATTGTCTTAGCAGGCATTCTATAATTGGCGTTGGAGTTTGGTTAATGAAGTTTCACATCCTAATTGTCGGTTTTGAATGAAGATTTACTAGGAAATGGATTATACCAAACCTTAAGAGATAGATTTCTAAAATTAGCGAAATTAATTATTCCCAGAGCCAATATATTTACTCTCAGTTAGCATTAAATACATCATCCAGGAAACATACTTCTGTATAACAGAGTTCGATAGGAAACTGTGTATCACCGTGTAAAACCGCATAGTAGGCGCGCTTTAGTTCGGTCTACTCTAGACACCGTACAAGAGGAATTCGAACCTTGAAAGCACATTATCTAGACCACTAATGATGATCCGAGGGGACGGCGTGTCATCGCTCAGAGAGCCGTATTAATGAGCGTACGGGCCTGATTGTGTTTACCGCTTTACATAGGCCAGACCGCGTTTCTGGCTCCCAAAACCCTTACCCATACTTCCCACTACGCATACATACATTCTACATACAATTGACATGTCATGTTTGCTCGCTCAATGATAAGTTTATTGCAAATCAACTATCTGGCAACGGCATTGTGTTTACTTTACAGTGTAAACAATCGATACTAATTCATGTACACAGATACGGCCTACGGACGTTGCTGTACGCATTTCTCTTTCTCTCTCTCTCTCATCTCTATGTGTGTGTATAACATATGCGTATCCCCATGCGCTGACTATCAGTACGTGAAGAATTTTAGAGGTTTATGGTGATTTACTATTGTCTAAGCGCCTTTTATTATTTTGGGCAAAATGTTTTTGTCGATTTTTATTCATTTAACAACACAACTTTCTGATAGCACATGATGTCATTTGCATTTGAATCGCAATCAATTTTTCACCGTGTTTGATTTCGTTTTATCCATTGTTTTATGTATGGCGCAAAAAAACAAAGATATGAATTGGACAGCCATTATGGACGTCCAAATACGACATAATTTTAATTTAGCGCAATGAATACGGCGATAATTGATAAATATTCCATGTTTGTATAGTGTTTTTTACAGGCTCCGAATGTTTTGTGTTGTCATAATCTATGGAATTGTTTATAATTTCACTAACACGTTGGACATGATTAAAACGTCCGATGTTTAATTATGATTAAAAAAACAATCTCATCGATACTGTTTACCAATTCACGTAGTATATTTTCAAAGCAAACACTACCTTCGGTTTAGGTTATTATCGAGGAATTATTCCTTTTATTTTATAGAATATTTATATTAAGCAATCGCCAGGATCATTATTAAATTACGGCTATTAAAATGAAAATGAGTAAACAAAAGATTGGAGACCATAAGTGCCCGTTATATATTTGTTGAGAGGTGTAGAAATACTTAATACTCAAGCTATATAAGGTAATAAAGTACCTTGTACGTGAAAGAAACAAGAAGATGAATTAATACTCTGAAAGCTGATAGGTACTTCGAAAACGTGTGATGGATAAAAAATAAGGAGAGGGACTAGCCCAAATTGGTATCAACCTTTTATAAAAATGCATTTGCACAACAAATATAGAAAGTAAAAATTATATCAGAGAAGAAGAATACTTTACAACTTGCAACACCTTTAAAAGTTGTCAGTTTTTGTAAGGGGTGGACAAATCTACCAATCTGTCACTTTCAGCAGAAGTTCGAAGTAATGCGCGAATATAATATTGCAACAGACAGTCAGGGGAGAGCACTAGCATTAACCGTAAGATGCAATCAATACTGGGTTGGGAATGTATTGGCTTGTATAGGCTTAATAGCCTGACAGACCGCAATAAAGTCACTTCGCTGTGGTTGCCCGGACATTCGGCAATCGAAGGACACGAAAAAGCCGATGAATTAGCATGACAGGGATCATTGGCTTTATGTATAGGCCCTGAACACGCTCTAGAAGTCTTTTAAAACATAATACAAGAGCAGGTAAGGAATTCCGTCAATGGGAAACACAAGAACACTGGAATAATACAACCAGACTAATTCATGGTAAGACTTTTACTAAGGGACCATAAAAAAGGAAGGTTTAAAAACTACTGTAGCTCAATAGCAATCATCTTCCCATCATAACAGATTTCCTAACAAGACACTCTGCTCGAAAAGGTACCTACAGAAAATTGGGATCTACACTGGAGATACCAACTGATGACTGTGTAATGAGAAGGGAGAGAACCTCATTCTATGTAAATGTGAGGCAAGAAGACAGCAATTTTTGACAAGCCAAAAATAAACTTAGATACAGATCAACCAGCTAGAAACCTGAACAGATTAGTGCAAGGAGCTAGGATCCTGGAATGGTTGGAATAACTTCTTGAGTAAAAGGAATAGGAGACTAAATACAAGAAAACCAAGAGATTGCAGTATTTCTGAAGGCTTCATATCCGACAGCTATTCTAGGTAAAGATGACGATTGGGATGGTTAATTCTCAATCACCGTTTCTAAACGAATATCCTGATCATAGTTTGCACATACTCAAATAGGACAGGCTATGCAATCTCATCATTTGGTAAATCGATTCGATTTATTGAATGCTGAAGTGAATCGATACCTCCCTCTAATAACAGTACTGACATTTGTATATAAAATTATTTTAAGTATCGATAGAAAATACCTCCAGTTTGGTCAATAATGCTTTAAAGCTTATTCACTAGATCACTTTATCCATGATGGCAGTAAAATAATAAAGAGCAGTGGACTTCAAAAATCCCGCAGCCCAATGCTATTCCTAACTGGTGTTATCCTGGCCCGGATTTCTTTTCTGCTATACAAAATGTTTTTTACCTTTACACGATGTAACGCATTGTAAGCTGCACACGGCTTCAAAAAAATGTAATTTGTTCGATTAGTGGATGCTTCGTCGAAGATGCCAATCTCAGTCACTTATTCCCACTCTCAGTGAATAGAGCTGGAAACGAGATCTCGAAAAGGAACCTTATTCTAGCAGCAGAGGAAAACGAGCTTCCAGTATTGCTTGCAGACTTTCCTCGAAAGCTTAACAAATGATATGGTATTATCAAGCCGAGCTGTTACGTCAGGGATCATGAAAGGTGATCCAATGCTTTGTCCTGCAAGATCGCTAAAAACTTACAGCGTCGGAGATGAAGATTAAGAATCACCAATGCATCTCGGGTAACTGGATCGAAAATAGTTTCCAGTTATGTCCAATCATTCCAAACGCGAATAAATAAGTGCACTGAAGATGATGGTTACATTTTTTAAGGCTCTAATGCGAAATTACTATTGCAAATAAGCACCACTTAAAAAAAAAAGCACTTCAATCCTTGATAATGGTAGTCGAAGATAATCATTTAAAAGCTGCCATGATAGTGAGAAGCAAAGCAAGCATTCAGAGTGAGGATACTTACTTATTGCGTCCACGTTGCTATAATTGATCAGCGGCAAGGCAAAAATAGTGTTTTGCAAAAATCAAACACCAGCTATCAGAAATCAAAAATCGTTTCAAAATCTTTTAGTTTGATATACATATATGTATATATAAACAAGGATTTCGATTTGAGATATGAAAGCTCCCCTCAACCACATCAGCAGAGAGAGGCTCGAGGATTGGCATCACTGAATAGGCTGTGAAATGTTTTATTTTCATTTAATGTGTGGTTTCCACCTCAAGTTAAACAACTCATACTGTAGATATTTCCTCGAAGTTTTCGTTGCACTCACTGTTATGGAAACGTTGCATTGTAGTTTCAGTTTGTATTCTATCAAACATCTTTTGCAAATTTTTGTAGATTCTAAACATTTTGTCCTTTTTTTGCTGGAATTGTAATCGCCACCTCCGTAACAAAAAAGGATTATAATACTGATTTTCAATTTCCTATATGTTACTTTTGTAAAACACCCGAAACATTGACAAAAGTGTGAAAGGAATTGCTAATAGGATATATTAACGTTGACTAGATGCTCTTAGTGACAAAAAAAAATCATGATAGAAATTGTATCCTGACAAAAGAAATCTTGTACTGTAAAGCCATCATCAGCATTTTCAGGATTTCAGAAAGCACTTGCGTCCCTGATTAAAATTTAATCGTAAATTATACTACCTCTTTCGAAATGAAAATTTTCAATGGATAGTGTTCATTTGAATCTAAAAAGTGGAATCTTTCGCGATATAAAAAAATAATATAGCAGCTCATTGTTGTTGAGTTTTCAATTAGATTTTACTTCATTATGTAGAAGTTTGATTTAAGAGATGTAATCTCAAATTATAATACACAAAAATGACAAAAATAAATATGACTCGCATTGACTCGAGTATCATCAACCTTACACAAGTAGTTCTACAAACCCACGCTACAGTGTTAAGAACGCAGCTTTCATTATCATTCACGACAGACCGTTCGCTTCCTCAAGCAGTCTATTTCAATCATTTCCTTCACCAGAATAAACTTTGTAGCAACATGTTTGTATGTAAGCAATTTACCATTTATTTTATCGATAAGTTATAATCAATAAATTAAAATGTATCCTATTATAAAAGCCATGCTGTGAACACAGCTGCTTGCTCTTGCCTTTCAGGAAATGTATCCGCTTAGGTCGTAAGAGCAACCTTGAGCATTCGTTTCATTCATTCTCTGGCTCGTACTGCAATATTTACTCATATTTGCACAGGCGAATGAAACTACGTTAATCCCAACGCTACTATGACAGGTATCCTGAACCGCACTAGCAGTCTCCCAATGGAAATTAATATAAATTTTGGGTTTTTTATCGTTAACGTTTTTACTGAACTTCAGTGAAAAAAAGAAATGATATCCACATTATGCCATTATGTATTGCTTCATAATTTGATTTAGTTATAAGAGAGTCATTTTTAGACCTGTCTTTATCAGCTGTAGTGTTTTGCCAAGGAATCTCTTAAAGTACTTTAGTATAATGCAGAGAGATAAGACTAGGTGTTTATCTTTTAGGGTTAAAAATAATTTAATGCGCAATGTATCTGCAAGCTTTTACTAAGAGAATAATTATCCCGGCGAAATCCTGCCTTTTCGTTCTTTTGTTGTTTTATTTATTTAATTTATTATCACTAAGGATGATATAGGTACAAAAAAATGTTTTCTTTAACAGGTAGTCCTCCATATATTATTTTTTTAATTACATTTTTTAAGGTGACGAGATCAATGTTTTCTTTTTCAAAATGCAGCGACTTTCCCTGAATCCTGATTTAAATCCTAAAAATGAAACAAGATTTTGTTTAGATGGAATGACGCAATGAGGAGGTGTTTTGGATAAATCCCCTTGACAATTATTAAAATGTCAAGGTGTGATGTAGATTATACTGAATGTATATAGATTTCGTAAATTAAAACAGAAAAAAGAAATAACAATATATGTTTCCAACCTTTATTTTGTTTGTCTTACGTATATTCCTTTCATATTCTGCCATTGTATTAGGGACTTTTTCATTTAGTTAAAATTGCATCACATTTTTTTTTTTCTAGAATACAACACATGCTGTTATTATAAACAGTGATTTTGTCACGGAGAGGATACACCCATTTACTCGACGTTACAAAAACAACCAACCTGAAGGAAGAAGTAACCTGACACTAAACAAACAGGCAGGCGTATGACAGCTGGAATAAACAATATCGCATCGCGACATCTCTGCAGCTCCTGTCTGCCAACCACTCCCGGTCGCATCGCGATCTAATCCAACTGCATCAACAGAGATTGTTTAGGCTTCTTTCCGCAGATGATAATAAGCCCGACAGTGAATTTCAATCCTCTCCAGCTGTGCCCGAATCTTGAGGGACGTCGTCTTTGAAATGGATTCCGAACATTACCGCGCCCTGCATGGGGGGGATGCAGACTCGAGCGACCTGTTTCCTCTGCCAACCCCGTCGCTATTTAGCTAAATGGATTTGCCACGACATAAACCTGACCTTGCATATCAATAAAGGGAATTTTCGTTATTTATGGCTTCGCATTTCATAACGTATTCGTGTATATGCGGATGTGTATATTATGTTTTGTACGTATTCGTTGGTGCATATATATGTCTAATGTGGTGTTTTAACGCTGAGTAACGACCATCTTGGAGGGGTTGGTTGCTCCCTGATGCATTTTATATGATTTGAGGAAAAAAAATATTCACAAGATTCTCGCTGTAGGGGAGCTGATGTCCCATTTTTGTATGATAATCAGGAAATATCGCGGAAGCACGTATACATGTGTATATTTATCATTTTTAGTGTGTAAAAAAGCAACGAGAAAGATTTTAGGCATTCAGTATCTTTTTATAGTGAGTATAGTAGAAACAAATTTCAACACAATTTAAAAAAAAGAAGATATTAGTTTATTTGTTTTCCTTTCAATAAAGCACAGGTACTAATCTCACATATCAGGATTTTACGGCCAATTTGCTGCAGATGGTTGATGAAAACGAACTGCAAACTTCTTCTAGACCCCTCACCACAAACTGCACTAAACTGGACGTACGTTTCAATAGCAAAGCTATCATCACCAGCAGATACACTGAACTGTTTAGTGTAGTTCAGCAGTTTAGTGTTTCTTTCGAATGCTCGCGTCAAATTGCAGAAGATACCAGCAGCACACTGACCAGAATCCAAACAATCTACGATTCGATTTATAAATGAATGAATGAATGTTGTCCATTATGTTAGAGACGACTCAGCAATCTATCAAGCATGGCACACTAAAATATTTTAGAAAAACATTAGCTAAGAGCTATTCGTCGGTAATTCGCAATGTCATGTGTAGACTTTTTTGTGCACTGGAATAATCACCGACGTTCTCAAAGCCTCAGGAAAGACTCCACAAGCAAAAGAAGGTTTAAGCAGCTTGTCATCGGTTGGGTCAAAGCAGGAGCAACAACACGAAGCAAACTGGACGGTACACCATCCGGACCATCACCATGTGCATTCTTAAATCTGGAGAAAACCTAAGTGCTTCAGCCTCAAATAATGGGGAAGCACATATGGAATTAGGAATCGAGGAAATGTGCCTTGCTTATTAGATGCGAGGCTGGATGCAATATTTTCAGGTTAACTTATGAAGTACTGGTTAAATTCTTCTGCAATAGACTCAAGATACTCTAGTAAGGAGTTATGCAATGCAATATTTGGGTAAACGTTTCAAAGTTTATTGGTAAGTTCTAAGATAATCGACCAGGCTTCACGACCCGGAGAGTTGCGTTCGATATTCTTTTGTATTTGGTCTCCCATTTCTTTTACCCATCAAATTGTATCACTCATTATCATCATCATAATCTGTATAGGTCTGTGGCTGGTTGATCGAAGTAACCTCAGGGTTTATTTTTGGCTTGGCAAAAATTGCCTGTCCGCATTCACACAGAATGTGGTAAGCGTTCTCCTTCATCCTTCATCCCACAGTCTGCAATTGGTATATATTTTCCAGTGTTGATCCTTGATGTGATTCCTTCAGATGCCTTGAGGCGTATGCGCGATACTTTGGAAATGCTGAACGAAATGTATTATACATACCGCACCTCCCATCTTGAAACATTGATTAAGAACTACAGATTAATATATAGGAACGCCATTACAAAAGCTAAAATCGACTACAACGACTCGCTAATTAATAACTCCTCGAATAAAATTACAAAAACAACGACTGTTTATTGTCCGCGAACGACTTTAATAAACATTTTCAGGGTATAGCCGAAAGTACTACTGCTCACTTGCCCAGTTCGGATTACAATCGTTCTGGCTTAATAAATCATACCTGCGTAGACAACTTTAGCTCAGGCGAGGTATCTTACAATGAAATTCGTGATGTCATAAACTCACTTAAGACTTCCAATACAAGAGATATTTACGGTATGAGTGTAAATACTTTAAAAATGGTAAAAAATGAAATAGTAATTCCCATCACAAAATTAATTAACCTAAGTTTTCAAACTGGTAGTTTCCCGTCTGAACTGAAGTTTGCCGTTGTTGTTCCCTTGCACAAGAAAGATAATGTAAATGAACCCTCTAATTATAGACCTATTTCTATTCTGCCTACTCTGTTCAAGATATTCAAGAAATTAATAAAAAACAAAATTGTTTCATTCTTTGAAAAAAAAATCACTTTTTGTCAGAATCAGTTCGGCTTTAGGGCAGGGGGAGTGCTGTATCTGCTGCTCTTGAGTTTGTTGATTTTGCGGTTTCTTGCTTTGAGAGGGGGGATCATTGCGCAGCCACTTTCTGTGATGTAAGCAAAGCTTTTGACTGTGTTGACCATAGCATCTTGCTGGAAAAATTAAAGTTGTATAATTTTGACGACTTAAGCTTGGCTTACATTAGATCATATCTATCAAATAGGCAGCAGGTAGTTCGCATTATGCCTCTACTTCTTTCTTACACTTGAATTCGGGGTGCCGCAAGGCTCTATATTAGGTCCTCTAATGTTTTTAATTTATATAAATGATTTAGCGCAGGCAATACCAGTAGATAGATGCATTCTTTTCGCTGATGATACTACTTACAGCGAGCTCTTGGTTTTCCTCAAACAAGCTGGTTCTAAACGAAAGTAAAACAAAAACAATTGTCTTTTCCAAAAGAAACACTGAAATAAATAATTCTGATTCAATTAAGTACTTAGGAGTTTTCCTCGAGCCTAAACTGGGCTGGGAAGCGCATACTGATTACATTGCAAATAAACTTGGAAAAACATTATTCCTATTAAGAAGTTTGTCAACGTTGGTATCAGAAAGTGTCTTAAAAGCTGCACATTTTTCTCTTCTCACAGTTATGTCATATGGAATTTTGCTATGGGGTCATAGCTATCCGAGTCTTAGAATTTTTGGGCTGCAAAGAAAAGCCGTGCGGATCCTAAGTAATTTATCATTTCGTGCTGACTGTCGAGAAGCATTTACAAGATTAAAAATTTTAACTTTTCCATGCCAGTTTATGTTGGAATGTCTTATGTACGTTAAAAAATATATAAATTGTTACTCTACTAATGCTGCATTCCACGGCTATAACACAAGAAACAAAAATGATTTAAGCATTAAGTATACTCGTCTTAGTTCCACACGAATGATGTCTTACCATCAAGGCATAAAGTTTTACTATGTTCTCCCACAAAATATTAGAGATTATAACAGAAAGTCATTCGAATGTTCTATAAAAAAAAATATTAATTCATCAAGCTTTTTATACAAGTGAGGAGTATTTTCAACACTTTTTGTAGTTGCACCTCCGCACTTGGTGCTCACTTTGATTTTATTGTTATTGTATTTATTATATTATATATATTATTAAATAACTTAAATTAAAATTATTAAATTAAACTTATGACTTGTGTAAATACTTTTGTATAGCCAACACCAATAAATTATATATTTATTTATTTATAGATTAAGCGCTACAAGAAATTCATATGACATTTATTCGATATGCAATAAAATTACTAATTTTAAAGGGTTAATTGGCATAAAAGTAAACTCGGTACAATTGTACAAAATATTTTTAGTTTATAATATCCGCTAATAAGATAAGTAAATCATTTTAGTGTAATATTTCAGCAATAGCCAAATCAAAACTTATGCTTTGAATCCTACATAAAACTTTGACGCGGGTTTATGGTTATTAATAAGGGTACTTATCGTAAGTTAACTCTTAAAACGTACGACATTCTCGTTCATACGTTTCCGCACTTCTAAACTTCACAGAGTACCGAAAGCTCTCGGAATCTTAATTGCGAAGGAGTGAAAAAGAAACCGGCTCGAGAAGTTCCTTAGGCGGGAAGTATTTGCGTATCCGCGGCAATATACACCTATAAATAATTCCTCGAGACGTGCCTGCATCGCGAACGGATTATACGTGTAAGTACATACGTCCGCACATCCAACACCCACGCTATATAGCGGCACAAAGTTTGACGCGAGAGCTTTTTACATGCGCGACGCAAAGCGGTAACAAATTCTCAAGTTTCGCGCGCGCGACCTAAACCGGCAATCGGTCCCCGCGTATCTCCATCGCGAAATAGGACGTTGAGTAATTGCGGATCGACGAGTGGCGTCTCGAAGAACCCGGCCTCTCCCTCGCTTCTGGGATTTCTCGTTTCCGGCGGTTATACTCCGGCGGGCTTTAATACAATTGCACGCAAAACTCGGTTAAAGGCAGGTCGGGCGAAAGGATATGTATCTGAGCCTGCCGTTGTGTTGTCGATGTAATGTTACGTAAGTGGTAACAATGGGTAGAAAATCCACACCGACCGACTTGGAATTTACGGTTTTAATGGATGCTTTCCAGTTGATGTTAATTTAGATTTGTAACGCTTCCCTGGAGTGTTATGAGTTTTGTTTAGTTTGTATTTAGTTTGAGTCTAGTTTCAAGTGTGGCAATACTCTTTTCTCACACATCGGAGTTTCGACGTAAAACTTTCAAATGCCGACCATTCATCATTCATCATAACCATTTACTCTAACAATAACATTTTTTTTGCGTAATTCGTACCTTGGAAATAAAAAAGCATACTGTATTTATTAATAAAATATATTTTAGAAGAAATACTAAAACATTTCAATATAGATTCCCCGGGTAAAATATATCGAAGTGTTTAGTGTTTTAGACAAACATTTTAACCTATACAAGCACTAGTGTAGTTACCATAGGAAATGGTGTCAAAGCTGTACAAAGTTATACTTAACTTATTGTTCTTCGATTCATAGCCAAGAGACTTAAGCTACATATTATGCTGGGTTTTCACGCTAATGAGTTGTTAATTTTTTTAAAAAATTCTGTATTTCTTTTACAAACATTTTCATTTGAGAAATATAATTCCCTTGATATGATGACGAATAAAATCACATCACCTAAACAAAAACTCTCGAACTTAGACAGGCTTAGAAAGGTATGCAATGACGCACATATTCTTGACTTTTACAGAATCTTTAAACAAGACTACGTTAAACTTATTTTGATAATAATAATATTTATTTGCCAAATCGCGTGCAGGCAAACAAGGCAAAAACAATTTCAAACTGCAAAGGTAATGACAATACAGAAAATAGAAATTAAATAATACAGAAACTACACATGAAAGCGCAAGAAATAATATCCAATATAACAAAATAATACTAAAGCAAAGATCATGCAAATAATAATTTAATACACCATTTGTATTTATACTATGAGATTCAAAATGATTGTCGTAAGAAAAAAAAACTGTTTTCCAGAAAAATTTATCTATACTTATTACCAATTTAGTGAGCGAAGTTAGTTACATACAAATTTCATACATTAAATGAATTTTCTTGACATTTAGCGACATTGGCGTTCGTGTTCTAGTATCTTTCGATTACTTATCTTATAATTTTTTTCAAACCGTTTATGTTGGTTAGCTATGTCCAGGCAACGAATAATAGGGCCAATTTTCTTCGGGAAACTGTAACCAGCAACTTTACCAACAGATGTTGGAATTGTTTATGCAGAGTTACAAGAAAATGAGCTTGAAGCAGGTTATTTTTCAGCACGACAATGCTCCAGCACATACTGCTCGACAAACCTGCCAATATCTTCAACAGTTTTTTGCTGACAGGGTCGTTAGAGCACAAAGATTGCCACGAAGATCGCCTGATCTAACCCCATACTTCATGTTTGGCTATCTAAAAAATAGGTTCTGTAGAAACCACATGCATACCATAAAAGAACTGAGAGATGCAGTTTTGTCACTTAATTATTCTAATTGTATGTTATAATTTAAAGTAATAAATAAATTTAGTTAAACACCAGTTAGTACTGATTGTAAAAATCATAATTTAGAAAGTTAAATTAATTACATTTCATTTTTACAATCAGAACACCAATCCATAGTCGTTTATATATGCGAGTTCAAATATAGGTTACGTTTCCTTATTTATGACAGATTCGTTTACTTTCTTGTGTTCCAACACTGACTTAGTTCAAACCTTCATTACAAACACGCGGCATATACCTACACCCTGTTACTATCTATGGGAGCGGAATTGACAATCTTTTTGAATCTCATAGTATGTCTAGAACTAAAAGTAATTATACAACTAATCTAAAAAGGAAGGGAAGAGAATGAAATTAATCTACTGAAAGAAGCTCCTTAACGGAATAGTGAAAAATGTCACACTTACCTAAAGCGAATCAGATTATATGTCGTGCAGATGAATGTAAGTGGTAAGCAAAGCATTAAATTAGTTCTTGCAGAATCAGTATAGGAGATAAGTATGTTGCGAGACGAGAAACCAGGGACACGAAGATTCAACCCACATAGAAGCTGATTGGCGTCAATTTGGTTAAGCAAAAGTTTATAGAGAAACTTTAAGGCTGGGTTATCACATAAAAAATCTCGTAACAAGTGATGTTAGGTGCAGACAGCTTTCTATTCAATAATAGATGACGCTGCATTAGCGGAATTACATGAAAATTAAATATTAAAGAAATATTTCAGCAGTAATGTTCGTAATATTATTTTCGAGATGCTGATCAGTCACAGGTAGCCATTTTATTACACGGATTTAAATATAATAGAAATTATTACCGTTTGGAGATTTCCTGTTTGTATTTTCAACAACTTCTTACGGTCCAATAGGTTTAGCAATACAAGAATTAAAATTAGTTTGTGGATAATATTTATATATTTTTTGGATTCGTATTTATTCGGTCAAATACTTTAAAACACATTTTTTTTTTTTTGTTTTATATTAAACGCTAATTATTTTCATATGTAAATTAGTGTGGAGCTAGTATTTTTGGTTGCCTAACCATGCGTAAATATCAGTAAATATGTTTCCGTCTCATTTTAACATAGGATTTATCCATACGACATCATCCTAACAGGCGAACAAGTCACACCAAGTGCTGATTCATTCTGAAAATCTGAATTATATAGGAATATACAACATAATTCGGTTTTGTTGTCCTTGCTAAGTTAATTTTTTTCCGGGCGTTCTTATTGTACATGCCGTTTGTTTACTTGTTTATATCCACTTGAGTTCGTTTTTTATTTTTTTTATGTACAGTGATTATAAGATATTTATTGAGTAAGATTAGTAAGGATTAATTAGTGTGTTTAGTTTTAGTGGATGCTGCGGTTTCAAAATATTCCGAATTGTGATTTATACGTATCAGAAAGAGGATGTCTCCTTGAGTCTAAAATGCCTATACATTTTTGAACAAATGAAAAGAAAGTACTCTCTTAGAAAAGTTCTGTTTCTCAGGTTATCTACGAAGAATTTTTGACAGATTTAACTGGATAGTAGCATGTGGAAGGGAATGTTGCTAAAAGCTAGTTTTGCAAACGTAAAATAAGCAGAGGAATGAGTATTGTCTAGATATCTGCAACTTATAAATATAGCTTATACTGGATTAAACTCTAGAGCGATGCTATGCTTCCTTTATTCCAGGTTTGTCAAACCGAGCCGCAAAATAGCGTTTTCGACTTACGGCTCCAGAGCTCTTTTGGAGCTCACAGGCTATAAAATTGGTGTTCGGTTTCTCTAGTGACCTGGCTTCTACCACGATAAGCGTGCTCCATAATGTCTGATGCTATGTTAAAAAGCTTCGCAGTGATCTGACTCGTGAGACAAATCAACCTTGAGTAATTGGTAAAACATAACCTAAATCATACGAATGTAAATATGGGAGCAGAGTGTTTAGCGGTGCTAGAAATTCTATCATCTGGTGACGATAATATTCTATTTGAAAATATAGTCTTTTTGGAGTAATCGCAGTATATTCTATCGTATTAAATAAACTTGAAAAGATGGGAATTAAGGAAATATCAAGAATTGATTTAAATCATATATAAATAGTCGTGATATCATGGTTAAAGTTAATAATGTTTTCTCGGACGACTATGGTGTTTCGCTGGACACCACAAGGCAGCCTTTGAGGGCCATTGATGTTTTTATTACTTATGATTTATCGAAGTTTGTTACGATTTATAAAGTGTTTATGTACGCAATGACACTACTATTCTGGTGAGTGCGCCGGATGCCAAAACTGTGTCCAAGAAGTTTACTAGAAGCTGTAAAGAGATTCCAGTTTTGGTGTTCTAAAAACCAATTAAAATTAATTATGAAAAACGGGGAAACGGGTTTGGTAAATGGCATTCAAATCCAATATTGTCATATATGGTAGTGGTAATGGGGCCAGACATGCAACGTGCATGGTCTACAGCGGATATTTATATTCAAAAAAAGAGTAATCAGATCTAACATAAGTCCACTACCTCTAAATTATTTTCAACTAGGTATATCCGCGCAAGATACATTAGGTGAAGTATTTTACTGTAGATATACGCTATCGAAAATAACGTATTCTGTTTCTTTGCATGTATACGGAAATAAAGTATTTTGAAGATCAGACATCCATATTATGTAAAATTATATGTACTTTATTCACAGTTGCACATAAAAAACAAACTTGAAAACAATGCAAAAATTGAGAATAATGCAGGATTTATAATACCTCCTGACGGAACGATTTCCTCGACATTTACTGCGATTAAAGTAAGTTTGGTGTTTGACAACCCTCGACTTTATTATTGTTGTTTCCGAGAGGAAACAAAAACCATTTATGCTAAACTAGAAATAAAATACCTTTTCCTTTGGACTATGCAATGCAAGATCCGAGAAACGTCTAACGCAATTCCAGGTAGATATTGTTTCCGCAGTTGCAAGTAAGTTGTAAACCGAGTACTTGTATGCAGCCGATACTTCTTCATCACTTCTTAAGCTCAAGCAGTACTATATTCCTTGCAGTGGCAATATTTCGCAACTACCTCCGCGAACGTGCAGTTCGATGTGGTAAAAGCTACCGCTTGCATACATATTGCACGCCATTCCGTCGCTTGAACAAGCTTCCGGTCGTAAAGCCGTTGGGCGGCTCTCCACCGGCGCTCCCTGACGATCTGCGACGTCGTCTAAGAACACTAAAACTACCCTCATTAAGTCTAAACTAAAGGACCGCGGCGTACATGAATATGTATATTTACATAGTGGTTGGACATTTAGGCATTAGTTACTATGCTTATATACATATCTGGCCAGATAGGATAGGATGCAAAACTAAATACTACCTTCTACTAAAGTTCTCTTTCGATCATAACATGCTCTCTATTGAATTTTAAGATAATTTTTTTAATTATATAATTATATAAAAATTATAATTGTATTAATGTAATTTTCAAATTAAAAAAAAATACATGTAATCACTAGGTTTTTAGTAATAATTTGTTATATCCAGAATGTTTATTCAGTTTTCATCTCATTATTGATTTGAAGAAAGCCAAGATGCACACTAGCGAACAGAAAAATAATAACAGAAGAAAAACTATAGCGCATTTGTTATCTGATAATGAGTATTCGCTCCTTTTTAGTGTGTATTGTTTGTTTAATAGTTTTCCTGTCACAAGAATCACGGAGATATATGGGAGATGCGCGTAAAATTGAAGAAGCAACAAAATAATCGTGTCATGAAACTTGTTAACGCCTATGGCGGCGAACACGTATTCATCTACTTCAGCCGACGCGGCGTGCGTGATTTCGGTTATTACCGTAGATTTGCGTTTGGGGGAGCTTCAATTTCGTGAAGCTCGATTAAAATAAGGTTCGCGGGGTTTAATTACGGTAAGGAAAATTAAATTAGAACCGGGCGATTTAGAAAGACGAGTAGATATATGGGGCGAACTCATACTGCGGAATTAAATGGTATAGATATTTTTGAAGTGAGTTTAGAAATTTTTACGGATGGTTACAAGGGTGTGATTAGTGCAGGGGAGTTTTTGTATTGAAATATATAATGAAGAGTTTAAATTAGGGGATGATTGTGATAATGTTCAAACAAAATTAGTTGGAATAAATCAGACAGAACGTTATATTAGGCGTGAGCAGGAATTTATACGGGATGTACGAATTATAACTGATTGGGTTAATTTCAGCTAGTGTAGTTAAGATAGCGTTTAATGATAAATTTGATGATGGTTGGCAAGGAGATGTGGTATCTCTTTAAATGGGAGGTGAACTAGAAAATATCGATAACGTTTTAAGGTTAGTTTCTCGTATGAGGCAGTGAAGTTAATAATGGGCCACGGTAATCCCAAATATAAATGTGATTTATATACAAAAAAAAATTATATAGCGAATAATTAATAATAAAATTAGGAGGGTTAATGATTCGTATTGTGGAAACGGTGGGGTAGGTAAAGCGGGGCATGTTTAATTTAATGTGCACTCACTGATGATTAGGCTAGGGTATTAGCTAAGGAGCAAAAATCGCCGCGACGCGAAACAGATAGTAAGGGACAATGAGTCAGTCAAATGATGGGATTTTTTTTAGTAACGCTGCTAAAGAATTAGATAGGTTACGGCAAGATATTCAGATAGTAGGGTAGTACATGTTGTTTGTAAATGAACATTTTACATTCTTTAGAGCCCTCAATTGGTATAAAATTATAGTTATTAGGTTATAATATAGTAGGGGCGCATAAAAATGTGTGGCGTTGTTTTATTTACTTTCATTTTATTACGATGATCCATCCTTCCGCTGATGGAAGAGAGAGCTTGATGATTTGTGAAGAATCGAAGAGCTACCTGGAGACGGCACAGCTATCGGAACTGAAAGGACGTGGAGGCCGCCTTTTGCTGGCTATCAGTAACTGAGTTTACTTCTCTGATTCTGCTCCCAGAGTAAGGCATTGCATGGCTTCCCTTATTCCTTGACGAATGCTGGGAGATGACTTAAGTCACTCCATGATGGACTTTTTTTTTCTACATTATCTCGCTTTTTCATTTCCACTGTTTCTTTCATAAGTATTTTCACAACCAGTAATACCACGAGAATTATCATGAATTTAAAACAATAGATTATGATTAATATATATAGGTGAATGAAGCTCACTTATTTGCAGAAAATTTCATTTGTTTAAAAAACCTCATATATTTAGCTTACTTTCAGTTACGTATTTGATGTATTTTGTGTCATATTAAAAATTAATATGTCGCCAGATCGATGTGTCATCCATGGAGTTGAGTTGAAGAAGAACATGGTTAGAATTTAAGGTTAAAAAAGATGTTTCTTAAGGTATACAAGCACATTATACTCTGTACACATCCAGAATAAGGTTCTCGTTATTCCTCGGCGAATGCTGGGATTAAGTCACTTTATAACTGACCGATTTATTATATTTTTGTGATTATTATTAAGTCATTGGGAAAAAAACTATTAATAGAAGAAATATTAAATTTCTAAGTAGGTAATAAATGCATTACTACCCTCAATCTTAATAATGGTTACTGCCAATGTGCGATTGAAGAATCAGATAAATATAAAACTGCTTTTATATCACTTGACGGTTTATATGAATTTAATCGATTGCCGTTTGGATTATGTAACGCTCCTAGCACATTTCAACGGTTAAGAAGTTAAAATGGAAAGAAGTAGCCATTTATTAGGGCGATATTATGGTAGTTAGTAGCACTTTGAATGTATAAAGAAAGCCGGTTTAACTTTAAGAGCCTCAAAATGCAATTTTATAGTGTCACCCATGGGCATTTCACCTCATCCAAAAAAGATTGAATCTGTTGTTCCCTTTTCGATACCTAAGACAGTCAAAGATGTCCAGAGTTTTTCGGGTCTTTGTAATTTTTATAGAAAATTCATTAAAAAAATTTCAATTATTGCTGGCCACTTATATCAAATAATCGGATCAAAATTTAAATTTTGTTGGGGATCCGAACAATAAGATTCGCTTAATTTATTAAAAACTAAATGTGTTAAATACCTCATCTTACGCTACTATTCAAGGCATAGGCGTAATATTGTTACAGTTAAATAGAAACGATAATGCACTACATCCCTTAGCATTTATTTCTCGTACTCTAACACCAGCAGAAAAGTGTTATAGTGTTACGGAATTGGAATTTTGAGCAGTAGTATGAGGCGTAGAATATTTTGGAACTTATCTATGAGGTTTACCAACATTTACAATTGGTACGGACCATCATCCGCTTTGTGGCATGGCTAACAATGTAAGAAAATACATAAGAGGTTGTCCCGATTGCCAACAAATCAAAAACCCTCAGGGTTGTTACATCCCATTCCGATTGGCAAACCCTTTGAAATGATAGGAATCGATCTGATGGGGTTCGTTACGTCGGAGTGCCTCGGAGAAGACAATCATTGTTGTAGCAACTGATTACGCAACACGGTGGGTGGAAGCAAAAGCTTTACCTAATGGAAAAGCTGAGCATGTCGCCAAATTTGTGGTGGTACAAATTATTTGCAGACATGGAGAGATGCAATAAAACGATTATTGACATGATTAGTCTATATACATCAACTTCACAGAAAGACTGGGATTTATTTCTACTTCATTGTATATTCGCATACAATACGCCTAAACAAGGATTAACCAAAATCCCACAATCGACTCAATCGACTGTTTAGCGGCGAGCCCGAACCCTCGCTTCCTGTGTCTTCGTTTGCTGGTGATCATACCACAGGAAACAAAGGCTTCGATTTTCGTCTACTTACACCTATACAACGTATAATAAAATGTAAATAAAATAATTTTCCGCGGCAATATTAGAGTATGGACATTTCAATTGTTATGGAAACCATATAGTACTTGGGATGCTATCTATTCTATGTGGAGCATGGGGTTGAAGATAATAGTTATTTGAATCACTAGGCCAGAAACTACAGTTTTGCGAGTATGAGTACGAGTATGTTTTTCGGGCTGACAAATCTTAATTTTGAATTGAAAATAGAAAAGAAATTTTGACATTGGGGAGTTGACAGTACAAGTTGGCAGACATGTTATATACGGTATGTGGCAAAATAAAGAGTACTGAAATGTGCATGTGTCAAATGTATAGGTGTCATGCACTGAAACGTACCGAGTGGTTTCCGAACGTAGTTACAACGTATGTGAATGTCTTTTCAATGTTAATTGCCGCAGGGTGGTCCTCACTGTTGCAGAAAAAGTTTTTATCGTGGAGCACTGTTTTCGGTCATACGGAAAAAGGGTCCAAGCTTAAAAGAAATTGCCGACGCATTTAGGCCTAAGTTTATGAAACAGGCTCCGATTAACGCCGTTATATTAGCAGTTGTTGACAAGTTTCGTCGTACCGGAAGTGTGCTTTCTCCAACGTAAAGATCACGTGGGTCGTCCAGTGACAGTCACAACCAATACGAATCACGGGCCTCCGAAGATCATCATTAAAATTGAATATCAGTGATTGATCGTTTCGTCGAATGTTTAAGAACTTGGGTGGGTTTGCATACAAAATACAGACGGGACAACACGGTTTCTTGGATTCGAACGCCCTGACATAATCGTCGAGTAAGCCCTTCATAGTGACTGTGTTACCATTTAGTGAGCTGTATCCGCACATGCCATATTGGGCCCGTATTTCATTGAAGTAGACAATGGAACGCGTTAACTGTGAATCAGGAGCCCTACAGAGAATAGATTATCACACCATTTCTGCATAATCTTCAGCGATTTTGTCGTGCCAGGAACCTACCACATAATCAACAATGGTTTCAGGAGGACGGGGCAACCTGTCACACGGCCAGGGAGTCTCTTCGAATGCTGCGCAATCATTTTGGGGATTGCCTTATTTCGCGTGGCACTCATTTCTCATACCCATCGCACTCACCAGACCTAACACCGCCTGATGCGTACATATGGGGAATGCTGAAGGAGGGCTGTTTTCCGATCCATCGTCTGACATTCCAGAACTGCAGGTTAAAATTCAACGTTTTTTTCGTGCAATGCTACAACCTGTGTTCACAGACATGTTTGTGAACCTTCACGAACGCTACGAATACTGCTTGAAACTGAACGGAGGGCATCTTGAATATCTATTTTATCGGGAACGTGGTCATGAATAATGTTTGCAAAGTTGTTAAAGTATTGCTATATAAAAGTAAATACATAAATAATAAATAATAAACGTTTCATAATTTCAGTACTGTTTATTTTGCCGCATAGTTTTGACGTTTCCGAGAATAATTTTTTTTCTGTAATTTTCTTTTAATATCTATTTAATATCTGTTTGTTAATAATAAGTGCAATGAAGATACCAGTTCATCTTAGCATGGTTGAACACTTGCTTAATGAAAATTTATTACACATCTGTCATGTGGAATCTAGTGTGGCCAACCTTTAGTGACATTTTTGCCTGCCTATGCCGGAAAACGGTAGTTTTCCTGCCGCTTTGAAGTACTGCAAAATGAGTGTTTCTGGACGGAAGCGCAAAAATTGTAATTATTTACCTTTCATAAATAAAGTGTCATGAGAATCACATCATGAATTTTCGCCTTAATATTTTGAATGTTGGGCATCAGCAGAAATGTCAAAGAAGAGGCCTTACGAAGTCGTCAGCATTTATCCAACTGTGTTTGCAAAATCCGCCTATAAGATATTAATGGACGAGTGCGAATAAGCGACCATATTGGCACAACGAATCTCACTCTCAGCAGCAGTACTGATTACCGACGAATCGATTACAACCGAACGTAATCTGAACTACCCCTTTCTCGATCGCAATAAATTCCCATTACAAAACGCGTGCTAGGTACGCGCTGGCGCCGCCACTGTTGGCTAAAGTACCATATAAAGGGACAAGGTACGCGCCGTACAGCCGCGGTTTCTAATTAACAGTAATACGTGTTGACGGGTCGCCGGGACCCACCCCGCAAATAAAATTAAACAAACCGTTTATTTCGCAGAAGCGCCGCAATGGAGAGCGCGGCGTCGTACTCGCCGCTTTATGAAATAACCCGATGAGACGACGCCGGAAGCGATAACGTCACTCGCTCCTCTTGCGTGTCTCTCACCGTGTATGCGTGAGTTTTGTTTGGACGACGAGATTGCAAATAAGTACGAGGGGGACCCTGGTGAGACGTTCGCTGGAATTACATATCTAACGGCATGGCATGGTGGCGCTGACAACCGGACGGACGAATGTATGTACGGCGGGTGAGGAGGTCGCGTGACTGACTTTGCGCAAAGACAACGCCACCCCATACGATCGTGATTATCGCCGGATCGTGTTAAATGCCCATAAAGTACGTACTAAACGTAAACGCTGTCCGGGTGATTCCCCACAGCACCGGCGCTACCTACGTATTACCGTCTCTTCCCTGCGTTGGATTTCTGATTTCCTACCTCTGATTAAATTGTCGTTAGAATTTATGACGTATACGTTCAAGTTAGGTAGGCAGTTCGCCTAGTCGTAGCGTTTGTTTTATTACACGAAGACGCCGCGATAGGCGAAGATGTTACGTTTTGTAGCCGGTGCGTGACGATTGCGCTTGACAGATGACGGCCATGCGGCGCTAGCTGATGAAATAGCTCGGGGTGTTCCTTTGAGGTACCTGGGAGGCATTAATTTCGGTCTAAACGTGACTGGGCGCTGTAAAACGTACCGTGTCGTCGTTATCTCCCTAAATGAGATAGGTACAAAGGAATTGTTACCAATGAAAACGTTTAATATATATATATATATATGATACGCACAGAATGTGTTAATTTTGTTTCCATGTATGAAGAGAATTGATTCGTTTGTAAATCAAAGGAATCACAAATGGAGGTTCTGCACGACCAGTACTAGAAACGTTGTTCTCGCCAGGCCATTGCATTAATAATAATAATAGTATTTATTGGCCTAATCGATACAATGTAGTATGTTAGGCAGGTCAAATACAGATACAATTGTAGTATATCACATCTAACACATACAGCTTAAAATTTCAAATAAAACAAGCCTAATTGTTGAACAAATTTGTCCATTGAATATATATGACTTTCCACTAGTAACTTTTTTAGTTTAGATTTAAATACGCTTTTTTCTGTGCATGATTTTAAAAATTCCGGCGGGAGACTAAAGACTCTGACTCCCACTAAGGATGGTATCCGTCTCGTTATATTAAGTTTGTTGAGTGTCTGTAGTTACGTTCTTTCCCCTGATATTATAGTCGTGATTCTTACTGTTCTTTACAAACTCGTCTTCATTTATAAATGTATAAGTGGGCATTTCAAGGACATAAACCGCTGGAATAGGAAGTAATTTAAATCTAAGGAAAAGGGTCGATAGGAAGCTATGGTATTAATATTAGCGATACATCTGACAATTCTTTTCTGAGCTAGAAAAACCCCACGTGCATGTCTCGATGACCCCAGAAGACAATGCCATATTTCAGCCTAGAATAGACCTCACTGTAGTAAAAAGACAGTATTGCTTCTAAGGGTAATACACTTTTTAATTTCCTAATTTCATAGCAAGTTTTATTCATTTTAACAATAACATCGGCGCCATGTTTCTCCAAGTTTAAAGTCTCATCTATATAAATTCCAAGAAATTTCACTTCACTCCCGCCTAGGAGTGTTGAGAAAAGTTTCTACGAAAATATTGACGTTCAAGTTTAATTTAGATCTTTCCGTGTGAACAAACATATAATAAGTGTTTGAAAGATTTAGATTTGTAGACCAATGATTCAGTTCCGACAATAATGTATTTGCCCAATTTTGTACATTGATGGGATCATTTCCTGTAATAACTGCAGAGGTATCGTCTGCATAAATAAACAAAGAATAATTAAGGAAATCAACGATGTCATTAACAAAAATTAAAAACAAGACAGGACCCAAAATTGAGCCCTATGGCGCACCTAAAATAATAGGTAAATATAGAGAAGAAAACTGGTTTAAAACGTTGTTAGATGATTTGTGTGAAATTTTAACAAACTGTTGCCTCCCTGTCAAAAATGAAATAAACCAGCTCGCAGCACCCCGCGAATCACGCAACGCTCCAACTTTCCCAATAAAACACAGTCGAAAGCTCTAGAAAGATCACAGAAGACACTAATTATACACTCACCTCAGTCAAGTGACTGCATAATGTCGTTATACAAAGGAGTGAACCGCTGTCATAGTAGACCCTGCCGAAAACCATGCTGTCTGTTAGCAATAATAATAATAATATCATTACGTTCAAGATGATCAAGAAGCCTCGAGAGTTACGCATATTCAAATACTTTCGAGAAGCTAAAGTCCACTGAAACAGATCGATGGTTCGCTACACTATTCCTGTCATCCTTCTTATGGTTTGGATGAACAACAGACACTTTCAAAACAGCAGGAAAGACGCTGCAAAAGGGAAATTGACTAATTGAGTTAGCGGCTGAACTAACTATGGTAAAAACTTTTCAGAAGGTTACATGGCACCTCGTCAAAACCTGAACTATTTTTACTTTTTATTTTACCGAATATACCTCACATCTCGCTTTCAGTAAAAGGCAGGGCATACTCCAGCAGCCACTCCCAGATCCGTTATTTCCTCTGGGAATTCTTTAACCTGTCTCTGTCTTGGTGACGTTACCACCACGCAGTCTCTGGACTCATTACGTATCCAGTCAATGATGGACTGTTTAATTTGCGATTTAATAATGTCAAAAGAACGGCCCAATTCCAACGAATAACCTTGACGAACCTCGCCTGGCCACATCGTCATTTTCCTTCACGCCCGACTGGTGTGAAACCCAGGCCAATGTTAGGTTCCTTTAGGTACCGGCCTTAATTAGAGCGCTTGCACATCCATATCTTATTATAGCCGGTGCCCCACACATATTGCAGGGAAATAAGTAAGTAAGTTGTGGAAGGAGAAATCGACCGGTGTTTCAAATGTTCCTGGTAGGTCTTGGAGAAAACCATTTGTGTACCAAGCATACTTGATGAAATATTTATATCTTAGTGAGGAGAACTGCAATGGGTTAACGCTAATAAACGCAAAATGCTTTCTCTTTGATGTAGTTGAATACCAACTGATTATTGAGAGCAATGGTGTCTGACATTTGACAAAAAAAATTTCTTCCAAAAACGAAAGCCATATACGGTCATAGGTTGTATGATAAATGGTATGGCTTCTTCGGCGTCTTAGAAAATAATAAAAAAAAAGTTGGGTAAGGGACATTTTGGAGTAATCCCTATATATGATATTTTGGACACGAATAAAAAAACTGGTAAATTTTATTTCTTAATGTAGGCAGTTTATGGATTAGAACAGAAATGAAGTTCTCATTTACATGGTTGGGAGGTTAGAACCCCATCATGCACCATCCGTCTCCTTATTAACCCAAAATATCCGAATTATCAAGAAGAACATTTTCCAGTGAATACCAGCAGCTAAAAAAAGTACGGGTCGATTATTTTTCATTGCTCTACATGCCTGCAATATTTTATCAAAATCAGAGGTGACTAGTTGAGTGACTTTGCTTGACTGTGTGACCTTGTAAACAAAATACAATTTCCCACCAATTAGGAAGTACTTACATTAAAAAAGATGTGAATTTTTCTAAATAGAAAAAAAGAAAAACAAAGCAGAGATAAAAATTTGATAATGCCGTATAAGTTAAATTAGACCAGAGTGTGTTTGAAAACGATTCGGTGGAAGAGGTTCTTCTGATTATCCAGTATTTGATTAAAAAGCTGTAATATCTAAATTATAATTTTCATCCATAAAAAGGATTCGATTTTAATGATAAGAATTTTTGGAAATAGCACTTCCAATGGATTTCTCCACTATGATTTTATATAATATCTACTAGGAATCTCTTCTTACCTTCATCTTGAAGTTGAGGAAGCATTAGTTTCTTTTAAAATATCTCTACTCATGGACATTGATTTTTCTCCTTAAATTTTATATATATTTATGTTAGACATCATTATCACTTTTTATGACCTAGTTAGGTCATAAAAAGTGGGCTTCATAATAAAATTAATCTTCTCTTGAGTTTGAATCCTCTTTAAAGTAATACCGAACGTTTCGTTTAAATCTCTATTAGATAATGCATTATTATTAAGAATATTATGAAACTAGCTGAAACAGCTCTATAAAATTATAGTTTATTACGACTTTTATTGGATTATTTCTCGGTGTCAGCTAAAAGAGTATTTTAACGCCTTTTATAACAAAACACAATATTTTCTTCGATAAAAAAAAATGTGAAAGGAAACTTTCTTACTTGTTACGTTACAGCACGCTGGTTAATTGTTATTGTTAGCATTAAAAAAGTTTATTAAATCTAATTCTCAGGCAATTGCACTCTATATATTGCAATCCGACCACAAAGGAGCAAGATTTATACCTGCTTACAGTGAAAGGAAGAACGCACGAAATCCCGCAAAGAAATAAACAAGCGGCAAACGTTTCTTTTCCTATTAAGACGAAATCATCAATAACTGTCGCCCGAAGGCCCATTACTTTTCTCTCAAACTCGACGCGAATTTGAAAATTATGTTCTAACAGTATAGACCTAGGCGTCTATTCATCAAGACGCTCTGCCAGTCTCCTTCCTAAAGCGTTCGTCGCTCTTTCCACCCCATTCTCTTCTTTCTATTTCATCTGCGTCGACCGAAGCCATCGGCAGAATTTAAAATTTACGATTGACAGTATCGGTGCCGCGAATGTGCGAAATGAAGTGTTCGGGATGAAGACGCCTCCGAGCGGATTTATAAAATGGAATTGATTTGTTTTATTTTACGGAAGCGTTTTTGGTTAATGGTCGTAAATTTCCGAGGACGGAGGAAAAAACGTTACGCTGTGGAGGGTGCACTTCGATTTGACACGATTCGAAAACAAAATTTGAAGCCATAAACTGATATTAAAAGCACATTAAGGATGCAGCAAAATGGGGCCGCTTAAACATTCGGAGCTTCTCTTTAATACGTACGAATTCGTAAATGTCAGTGTTGTCTCCTCTACGTCAATTAAATTGGTGATATTGAAAACGAACGTTGCGAAAAATGTGCATGAACAATTCGTCTGAATGCATTCAAAGATGTTAACCTGCCTTTTGAAATACCACTCAAGAAAACATATCGTATATTGTTTGAAACTGAGATATTTGATTCACTTCTTTTATAGTATACTCTTATGCGAAATAAACTTATCGACAAACAAAGAATAGGTAGCATTCAATACGATTCTTTGTCATTTATTCGACTGTAGAATTTATTGCTGTATCTGCTCTTTTTTCAATCACACTTTTCTCCCACCTTTATTTATACCTTCTACTTATAGTCCATGTTGCTATTCAGCTTTTCTTCATTCATTGATATTTATTTCCTCGGCAATTTCCTGTTTTGTTCTTTATTTTTTATTAGTACTCAATGACTTTTTTTTATGAAAGCGTAGATTAATTCTTTAGATTCCTAGAATTTTTTCTCTTACATTTTTTATTGGTGCTAAGCTGGTTCTTTATTATTTTTTTCTTTTATATAGATTTCTGACGCATTTTTTGAACATTATCATTTTTGATTATTATGGCTTTATTTTTTTAGATACTTGGGCTGCTGAAAGCGTGATTGATAATCTCTTACGACTTATTTTCAAGAAATGAGTTCCAGCAAGAGGAGCTAAGGAAGTGAGATATTCATTAACGTTCAGAGACGCTTCATGAACGTTATTTAATCGCAACGATTAATAAATCTGCCTGTCGTTCATTTAACTTCGTAATTTAAAAAGCTCCATTTTACATGAAAGTTTACATAAAAGATTACATCCCCCACAATGTAAAAAACAGTGGCACAAATATAGAACCCTGTGGCACCCCGCGTAGTTCATTTCATTCATGTAGCCGTTTCACATAGCTATTGAACACGTTCAGTGTACAGGTAATTCACAAACATATCGACAACTGTCCGTTCAAACCCGACGTATTGCAATGCTGCACACATAATTTGGTGATGATGGTTAATTGTATAATTGGCACATAATTGGAAAATTATTTTCAATGAAAAGGTGAAAATCTTAATACCGAACAGAGACCAGTCACGTAGTGATATCACATCATCTTGATGACTGGTTCATGGACGGATCCAAGTCCAGCCAGGGCACAGGAGGCGGTGTTTGTGGACCGAGCCCTAATCAAAGGATATCCATAAGCCTGGGAAAGCATGCGACAGTCTTCCAGGCAGAGGTATTCGCCCTTGCAGAAATGATTGCAAAAGGGGGCTTCATGAGGAGGAAAATAAGTATAATGACTATACTATATATATAGCCAGGCTGCTGCCAAGACAGTCTCGAACCCGATAAGTAGGTAAAAACTAGTTGGAGACTGCAAACAATACTTCAATACACTGGCACGAGACTGCACGCTGTCTCTGATTTGGGTGCCGAAACATAAAGATATAAAGGACACTTAATAACCGACGAACTAGCCAAGGAGAACTCTAAAAGACCAAGGACCTAATTACTAAGGACTCTGCTAAAAGGGAGATTTGGCCCTGGTTAGATAAAGAAAGTACAAAAAGTGGAGGTGGACTGAAGGTCAACTTCATACTAAAGCGCCAATAGTGATAAATGTGATGCTAAATTCTCTGATAACGTATTTACTTAGACGCAGCAAGAAAGAAGCTAAAACCATTACTGGGCTGGTAACTGGACACTGTCCCCTGAAAAAGCATCTTTACAACACAGGTCGAGTAAGGGAACTGTGATGCAGAAGATGCGAATTACAGGAGGAAACGAATTTACATGTAATCTGCACATGTGAGGAATCGAAAGTACTCAGGCAGAAACATTTCGGGAAGGATCTATTGAAGCCCTTGAGGGCTCTCAAGTTTCCACTGGGCAAGATACTGGGCTTTATAGAGAACACCAAGCTGCTCGAGTGAAAGTGAGAGATTTAATAGGGATAGTACAATGAGCACCTAGTTCAAGTGCCTGGACTATAGGTGTCCACCCTAACGTTAAAAAAAATTAACAGGAGGTGGAAGCAGGTACTTGGAGAGCAACTAGATGGTTAGGACATGTAGGCAGGATGCCAAAACGCAGACATTCCACAAGAGTACTGAAACAAGAAGGGGAAAGACAAACAATGGCTAGATGCAGTGACAGCAGACTTAAGTACTGCGGAGATATTAGACTAGAAAAGCGCTTTACAAGGTAGAACTCAATTTAAGTCATTTAAAGCCTATACCAATAATAAAATTAGATTCTAATATTTGCTTTAGAGCTGTAAGATTTTGCTAGAGATCAACTTTACTTCCTAAAAGGGAAATTATCAAGAAAAATACCTGGATCGTTTGGTTCTTTTGTGTTGTGGTATTTTTATATCGTTTGTTATATCCTTTTTTTTATAATAGATAAAAGGAACTTATACAATGGTGAAATTGCATAAACCATGACAATATAAGGAATAAGTAAAGCTGTATGGGTAATACGGTCTTTAAAATAAAACTGCTTAATCACCTCAACATTTCGTCACATATTTTTTATGACTTTATCAGGAGGACATCTACAATATTACGAAGAATATGAACCAATAGTAAAGAAAGATTTAAAAATAATACTTACAAAATTCAAATATAATAATCAAATTATACGTATTTTAAATGTAGAATTTTTTAAAAAGTCAAAGAAAAATTTTTGCAAATACGGTAATGTTACTAGGTATTGTTTAAAATGTTGCAATAAATATGGTTGAGTTGATTTGTGTCTGTTTTGAAATTAATTGAATTTTGATTACTGTTAATATGAACCATTTCTAGAAATAACCGCTTTTTGCAATTATTTTCAACATCAAGAATTTTCGTATTATCATAATTAAAATTGTGGTCTAAATTTTGAAAATGTAAAGACAAGGCACATGAACGTTTACCTATACGACTATCACTTTTATGTTGGGTAATTCTATTCTTTAGCATTTGAGAAGTTTGACCAATATAACAACCTTGACAATCACGACAAGGAATATTATATACCAAATCACTTTGGTCCAAAGTTGGTATCTTGTCTTTAGTTTTTGTAAAGATTGTTCTTATGGTTGTTACATTATACTTCGCAATTTTGATATTTTTAAAACCTTAAAAATGTTAATTACTTTATTGGTTAAACCTTTCTACGAAAGGTAATTTGTAATTATTTAAAAGTGGTAGTTGTATTAGTATTTGTAGTTTC